>CAODLS011535134.1:0-11389 GCA_948243855.1 Flueggea neowawraea
TTACAAAACAACACCAAATAGTCTCTAATCCCGAGCCAAGCATAACTCAATGTTTTCAACCATACCATTCAACTCAAAATCACCCAAGGATTCCAAATCTACCCTCGGTTCATCCAAAAACCGAGCAAAACACTCAAAAAAAATTCGGACCGAATTACCATTTCATAAAAAATCCTCCAATTTTTCATTTTTAACTTAGATTCACGATCCTCTAACTTAGATTCACCTTTCAGAATTTCAAAAATCCATTCGGTCAACTCCCCTAAAAACGCAAGAGAAATGACCAAATAAAAGAGGAAATAGAGAGATTACCTCTAGTGGCTTGTTCGACCGACGAGGAAGAGAGAGAGATGAGAGAGAGACGAGAGAGAGAGTCAGATCGTGAGAGAAAGACGAGAGAGAGAGAGTGTTTCGGTGAGGAAGAAAGAAAAGAACGAAGAGGAAGAGAAGAAAAAGAAAAACTGGGCTGCTGGGTTTTAGTCAAAACGGCGTTGTTTTGCTTGCTCAAAACGACGTCGTTTTGTTAAGTGAGAAATCGGCTCCTGTGGACGCGAACGACCGGTCATCTGACGACTCGAGCGACATGTCGTTTTCTTCTCCAGCGAAAGACCGACCGTCTGTCGACGCGAACGACGCGTCGTTTTTCTTTGAACCTAATGACAGTGCACACAAGCGCCGAACTACAAGCCGTTTGGACCAAACGTGCAGACGACCTGTAGTTCGTTTTCCATTTTCTTTTCTTCCAATTTTCTTTCTTTTTTCCAATTCCAACCAATTTTCACTCAATTTAACTTCCCAATATACTTCAAAAATCCTATTAACACCAAAGAAAAATTTAACACTTCAAAATATCATTAATTAATTTAATGATATTTTAAATTAAAATTAATCCGTCAAAAATAATTAATTCGAAAAAAAAATTTCAACAAAAAATTTACCCGAAAATAGTCAAAAAAATCAAGTTATCACAACATAAAGAAATTCTTTTCTTTAATCCTTTTAATGCTTTTGGTAAAATAGCATCAGCACACCAACTACTAAGTTTATCTCTAGTGTGAGCTATTCGTCTACCCAAAGTATCTAAAGATCCTGAATTATAGGTTTCTATCAATTTGGTTCCCCAAGGGTCTGGTATCTTAGCAAAAAATAAAGGAAGATAACTATTTGTATCAGTTACTTGATTAAATATATGATAATAATAATCTTAGAAAACACAAATATATCGTTCAATTTCACAAATATCACATATTGTAGTCTTAAAAAAGTAGTTGAATATATTGTTATAGTATTTGGATCTTTTATGTATTTTTCTTCTCCATGAAATTCTAATCTAAATGCTTCAACAACCTTCACTATTAAATCTGATAAATTTCTATCAGTTCCTTTTATTTCTTCTTTTACATCTGGATCCATATTCTGCCAAAATCGTGACGCACTATTAACCAGTGTTTTTTTCTAAAAAGTATAATCCTGAATCAAAATCCATTTTTATTGCATAAATTAATAAACATATCTAAATGCTTTAAATGAGAGTAAATGTTATTAGATAATATCAAAATATCATCAATGTAAACAAAAATAAAATCATAATCTCTAAATATATTGTCCATTTTTTTTGAAATATATGTGGAGCTTTTTTTAATCCAAAAGACATTACTAACCATTCATATTGTCCTTGAGGAGTGGAGAATGTTGTATATTTAATACTATCGGGATGCATTTTCATTTGCCAAAATCCACTTTTACAGTCAAATTTAGAGAATATCTTTTTTATTTCTAGTCCAATTTATTAAACTTTCTTTATGGGGTAAAAAATATCCATAAAAGATCGTATTATCATTTAACTTTTTATAATTTATTACCATTCTAGCTTTTTCTCTAGCTATTTCTGCATGATTTCTAACCATAAAAACTGGTGAACTATGAGGCGATTGACTAGATTTTATCAATTTTAAATCTAATAATTCTTTTTATCTGAATTTTAAATTCATTTTGATCTTCGGGATTATATCTCATTGGCTTTACCCTAATAATTTTATCTTTATCTTTCATTTCTAACTTGGCTTCTATCTTATTTTTATCCCAAAATTTTAAAGGATTATTAGAATAACATGAATTTAATCTATTTTTTTATCTCTTCTATATCAGAATCTAATTTTCTCAGTTCAATTTGATATCTTAACAAAGAACTACTTTTAGGAAAAATCGGTTTTGTTGTATATCCAATATCACCACGCTGGGCTGTTCGAGGTTTAAATTTTATTGAGAGAGGTTTAAAGTATGCTTTTTTAAGACGTTTAACACTTATCAAATGGTGATAAGGGGTTTTAAAAATGATTTGATTAGCTAGAGTATCAAAGGTAATCTTATGAAATAATTGGAGAAAATTATTTCCTAAGAGTATATCTGTACCAGTTTCATGAAAGTAGAAAGGTGGACATTTTATTAGAAATGATCCTAATAAATTTATCTGTTTTTCTATTCTTTTGTTTATTTCTATAATAGTATTTGAAATATCTTTTCCTCTTATTAGGGGTAATTCTTTGTGGTATTCTGTAGGAAAACAATCAGGGTTGCATAAACATGATCCTGAACCACTATCTATGTATGCTGCAAAATATTATACTTTATAATCGTTATAGGTGATTCCTATAGGAATATAACTACTATATGGACTAGTCATTTTCCATTATATGTTATCTTTAAACCATAAGAAGTTATTTGATAAGGTTTAACCACTAAAGATAATATGAATGCTATTTTTAGAGAAGTATCTGATCAAATGAATGCTGAAAAAGAAAATAATAGAGAATTCCGTGCACCAGATTATGTTAAAAAGATGATTTTGATGATAAAAATAAAATATATATTAGAATACATTAGAAATAGTGCATTTGAGCCAATAACCATAATTGATTTAGATTTAGATATAGATGAGACTGCATATACAAATTTGAGAACCAGAATATCTTTTGGTGAAATAGTTGGATTATGGATATAACAATTCTTAACCCCTTCTTTTATCCAGTGAAGAAGTAAAGATATCTTTGGAAATTCTGGAGAAGTTAAGTATATCGAATTGAGAGCTCCAAAGTCATACCAATATATGATCTCCTTAGGAGAAGAATCCTGTAAGAAATTAATCCAAGGATAAATCCCATCAATATATCGATTATCAGTATTAGAGAGATTATATAATTCTCTCATTATCGAATTCTGAAGCTCAACCTTTGGTATATGATTTTCATATAATTCTTTTGGAATATCAGTTTGCACCTTCTTTCTTTTATCTGTTTGGGGTCTTAAGTTCACAGTCTCTATTTCCTTTTGCATAGGTAGATTTCCTTGCATAGGATTATCTGTGATAATTTTTTGTTCTTCTACAGAGGATGAAGAAGGAATATCTTTCGCTTCAAACTCAATTTGACCAAATAGATTTTAAATCATTTTGTTCGCCAATTCATATTTTCCAATTTTCTGGTTTATATCTTGAGCTTCTTTAAATAAAATATCTGTTATTTCTTTAGAATTTCCAGGAAGATCTGCAATATTGATAATATCTGAAACATTATCTTTTATGGAATATATATAATTGTCTATATCTGCAAGTTGTTCAAGAATCCTCTTCATGAAATCTGCCATCTCTGGTGAGAAAATCTGCTAAGATATTCTTGTCAGATTTGATAATATCAATATCAAAATTGTATTCAGATAATAAAGTTTGCCATCTAATCAATCTTTTATATTTAGGTTTACTAGGTAAATTATTATGAATAAAAGCTTTTACCTGAGCATTATCAGTTCTAAGAGTAAATCCTTTTGGAAGTAATATATATATATATATATATATATTATATATAACTCTGGTGGGAGTAGACCACATATATATTCTTCGGTGGTTGTAATCCACACACACACACACATAGGAGAGATCCACTTACACTAGGTGTAAGTTTTTTGAACTTACACCAAATCATCATCATCATCCAATCTTTTAGATCTAATGACCCATAATTGTTACATATATGACCTACTATTGTCAGCATATAATGACCATTGGATCTAAAATAATAGATTGTGAGGATTTGATGTAAGTTCAAAAAGCTTACTCTTAGAGTAAGTGGAGCCTAACAAAGGGCTCCATTTACTCTAAGAGTAATATTTTTGAACTTACTCTTTATCCTCACCATCCATTACTTTTAAATCTAATGATTGATATATATATATATGGATCCAAAACTTACTCTTCATCCTCACCATCGATTACTTAAATCTAATGGTTGATATAACTTAGTTTTTTGTTTTTTGAAATCTAATCCATTGCTTTTAAATATAATCTCCACTATTAAATACAAAATTAATGAATGATGAGGATAAAGAGTAAGTTCAAAAAATTTACTCTTAATGTAAGTTGAGCCATCCCCTATATATATATATATAAACCCAAATTTATGCATCAAACAATGCCCACTAAATTCACAAAATGTTATAATTAAACCAACCCAAATTTATGCTTTCAAACAAGGCCCACTAAACTTCACTTTGCTACATTTTAGATGCTAACAATAGGTCTACACTAATATTAGTAAGATGCGAATTGACAGATGGTGAAAAGGCCGCATAATTGTACTTATTTTGAGAGGGCAACTAGTAAAAGGTTGATGTATTTTGAAGCAACCTTTCTTATTCCTTAGGCAGCTTCCATATTCTAGAGACAACAATTTTAATGAAGCAATATTAATGTTATTTTTCAATGTTATTATTTGTTTTACTTTGTTTAGTTGTTTAATTTTTTTAAAACATTTAATAAAACACAAACCGCAAAAACCGACCAAATCGCACCACAACTGCTGGTTTGATTTTAGTGGATTTAACCGTACTAGTGATTTAACTGCAGTTGCAGTTTTTACAAACTGCAAAAGCTGACCAAACCACACCACTTACACCCCTGGAATAGCAGTAGTCCACGTATATAATCTCTGGTGGCAGTAGTCCACGTATATTCCTTAGTGGCTAATGCTCATTTTGAGACTATCGATAATCTATTAAATGAGATGTAATGTAATATTTAATTATTTGCATGTCGTTTGTAATATGATATCTATATGGCTTTCTGTTTTAATAGTTGTTTGATTTTTATGATGTTTGACTGTATGTTGTTGCCTTTTGTGTGACATGGTTTGAAAAAGGCTTTTGAACGATCATTGGTATATATCTGTGTGTATATGTGTATTATATGAGTACATAAATGCATGTGGTATTTTTTTTTTCTGAAAAATGTTTTCAAACTATGTATGTTTTGTCCCTCACTGAATTTTCTCACTCTCTTCTATTGGCATTTCAGGTTGTCTTAGCTTTTCATCTTCAGTAAGGATCTTTGTTTAGCAATGAACACCCTTTTGTTCGGGCCCCAGTTTATCTATTATGGTAATTACTCCAAATCGGGACACTTGTTGGTAGTTGGTTCAGAATCTTATCTTGTTAACTGATTTTACTTACAAATGATTAACACCTATTTTGTTACACTTATTAATTTTTATTGTTTGGTAATGTATTAAAATGTGTAGCAGTTCTGTTCTTCTGAGGATTGTGCGGGATGAGTTGGGCCTATGGTTCAGTTCGTCTCATACGCCGGTCATGGTCTGATCTCGGGTCGTGATAGGTTTCCTAGTTGAGCCCACAAAAACTAGAGAGTGTAACGGTTATCTTGTTGAGCCCACAAAAACAAGAGGTGTAATAGTTATCCTCCAACCTAAAGTGAGCAGATAATGGATTGAAATTCTTTAGGGATTCTAGAAAAGAGGACGTAGTTCAAGGAGGGTTGAAACACTATAAATCAGATTTTTATGGAACCAAATGTGGTTCACATTTAATCCACCTATGTTTTGATGATGAAAAAATGTTCGTAAATAAGTTAACCCAAAGCAATACCAAACAAGGCTGCCAAAAGATGAGATTATTTGAAACATAGAAGAGTTACTCGAGTAAGTGTAGTGCCCAAGAGAAAATGGTTTCGAGGTTTTACTCGATTAAGCCTGGATATCACTCGAGTAAATTCAGAAGTTACTCGACCAAGCCTAGTATTGGATCAAGCGTGATCAACATTAAGTTTGGTTGATGTTTTGATGATGATCAAAAGGTTTTCATGAAGAGCCAAATGTTTGACTTGAAGAGAAACAGGTTCGAAAGCTCGAAATTGTAAAACAAGGATGCAGAAGCACTTCACATACGCAAGGAATAGTTTCACGTACATGAGAGAGTGTCTTAAGACAAGCATAAGCCACTGGAACACTTCAAGACAAAGCTAACGTACGTAAGAAATAAGTTACATACGTAAGAGTGGTCTAACGTACATAAGATGTAATATAACATACGTAAACCTTGCTGAAGGATAATCAACATACGTGAGACTGAAAGAAACATACGTAAGCTAGGGAAAACACATGTAAAGTACGTGAGGTTTGTGTAACATTCGTGAGCAATGGTTCAGACAGCAACAGACAACATTAAATGCACTCAAATGACTATATTATTTTCACCAATGGTCATATGGCTTAGAAGAGCTATAAATACATCAAAAAAGGGCAGAAAAATATGGATGATCATATGGAATCAAGTCCCAACCATTTTCATTATTCCATCAACCCCAAAACACCAAATTCAAGTTAGAGACAAGATCAAGAGCATTGATTAAACACATGCACTCCTAGCATAGAGCTTTCATTTTCTTGTAAATGCTTTAGAGAGAAGGGAAAGGTTTGTTGTGAACCTAGAGAAAACAACATTGTTTGGCTTTACAAGTTTGAGCAGGGAATCAACATTGTAAACTTTATAAGGGTGGGCCGTAATCAACCTTGTTGGCCTTAGAGGTACGGGCCGCAATCAACCTTGGTGTAAGGCTTTGTTGGATTGAGCCAGAATCAATCATTGATATAGTGAAAAGCGTAAGTGAGACTTAGGTAGTACACATAAGCATGGTTAGCCAAACCACTATAAATCTTGGTGTTATTTTCTCTCTCACTTCAACTCTCTTCCGCTCTCCAAAATTAGCTAAGGCATAAACCGAAATTTTCCAGCAAGTGGTATCAGAGCGAGGACTCCATTTAAGAAGGCTTAACATCCTTGTAGGAAAGATCCTATATTATTGGAGATGCCAACTTCGATACTATTTTTCCAAAATTTTCAATTCTCTTCATTTGATGTTTAATTGATATTTTTTTGATTTAAATAGGGGAGAAATGATGTTTTCAAAATATTTTAAATGATGTACAAATTGGTTTAAAAAGGGGGAGTTAAAACCAAAAGAATTATTTTTATGCATAAATTGTTTTTGGTAAGGGGAGTGAAAATTTCAACATGATCACACATTGTTTATGACCCTAATCTCTTGACAAGGATGAAATCCTTGATCAAATCCATTGCCATTGATGTAGTGATTTAAATTCTTCAAAGTTTTGTCATCATAAAAAAAGGGGGAGATTGTTGGATCAAGGGTGATCAACATTAAGTTTCGTTCATGTTTTGATGATGAACGAAAGGTTTTGATGAAGAGCCAAAGGTTTGACTTAAAGAGAAACACGTTGGAAAGCTCAAAATTGCAAAACAAGGTTGCTGAAGCACTTCACATATGCAAGGAATAGTCTCTTGTACGTGAGAGAGTGTTTGAAGACAAGCATAAGCCATTGAAACACTTCAAGACAAATCTAAGGTATGTAAGAAATAAGTTATGTATGTAAGAGTGGTCTAACGTATGTAAGATGTAATGTAACGTATGTAAAACTTGTTGAAGGATGATCAATGTACGTGAAATTGAAAGAAACGTACATAAGCTGGGGAAAATGTAGGTAACATGCGTGAGATTTGTGTAGCGTATGTGAACAATGGTTATGACAGCAACAAAGAATATTAAATGCACTCTAACAGATATATTCTCTTCACCAACTGTCATATGGCTTAGAAAAACTATAAATACATCACGGAATGGTAGAAAAACATGGATGATCATATGGAATCAAGTCCCAAACATTTTCATCATTCCGTCAACCCAAAAACACCAAATTCAAGCTAGAAGGAAGATCAAGAGCATCAATCAAACACATGTACTCCTAGCATAAAGATTTTATTTTCTTGTAAACGCTTTAAAGAGAGGGGAAATGTTTTTTGTGAACCTAGAGAAAACAACATTGTATGGCTTTAGAGGTTTGAGAAGGGAATCAACCTTATAGCTTTAGAGGGGTGAGCCGTAATCAACCTTGTTGGCCTTAGAGATGTGAGCCACAATCAACCTTGGTGTAAGGCTTTGTTAGATTGAGCCAGAATTAATTATCGATATAGTGAAAAGCCTAAGTGAGACTTAGGTAGTGGATGTAGGAATGGTTGTCCGAACCACTATAAATCTTGGTATTGTTTTCTCTCTCACTTCAACTCGCTTCTGCTCTCCAAAATCAACTAAGGCATAAATCAAAATTCTCCAACAAGTAGTATCAGAGTGGGGACTCCATTCAAGAAGGCTTAACATCCTTGGAGCAAAGATCCTATATTATTGGATATGCCAATTTGATACTATCTTTCCAACTTTTTCAATTCACTTCATTCATTGTTTAATTGATATTGTTTTTTTTGAAATCGTTTAATTGATATTGTTTTGATTTCAATAATGGAAGAAATGATGTTTTCAAAATATTTTAAGTGATGCACAAATTGGTTTAAAAAAGGGGAGTTAAAACCAAAAGAATTATTTTTAGGCATAAATTGTTTTTGATAGGGGGAGTGAAATTTCAACATGATCACACATTGTTTATAACCCTAATCTCTTGACAAGGATGAAATCCTTGATCGAATTCATTGCCTTTGATGTAGTGCTTTAACTTCTTCAATGTTTTATCATCATCAAAAAGGGGGAGATTATTGGATCAGGGGTAATCAACATAAGTTTTGTTCATGTTTTGATGATGAATAAAAGGTTTTAGTGAAGAGCCAAATGTTTGACTTGAAGAGAAACATGTTGGAAAGCTCAGAATTGCAAAAGAAGGCTGCAGAAGCACGTACGCAAGGAACAGTCTCACGTATGTGAGAGAGTGTTTAAAGACAAGAAGAAGCCACTGGAACACTTCAAGACAAAGCTAATGTATGCAAGAAATAAGTTACGTATGTAAGAGTGGTCTAACGTATGTAAGATGTATTGTAACGTGCGTAAACCTTGCTGGAGGATGATCAACGTACGTGAGATTGAAAGAAATGTATGTAAGCTAGGGAAAACGCAGGTAACGTACATGAGGTTTGTGTAACATACTTGAACAATGGTTCAGATAGCAGCATACAACATTAAATGCACTTCAACAGCTATATCCTCTTCACCAATGGTCATATGGTTTACAAAAGTTATAAATACATCAAAGAAGAGCATAAAAAAATGGATGATCATACGGAATCAAGTTCCAAACATTTTCATCATTCCATCAACCCCAAAACACCAAATTCAAGCCAGAGAGAAGATGAAGAGCATCAATAAAACACACGTACTTATAGCATAGAGCTTTCATTTTCATGTAAATGCTTTAGAGAGAGAGAAAAGGTTTCTTATGAACCTAGAGAAAACACTTCTGTTCATCCGATGTTTCATGTATCACTTCTGCAAAAGTACGTCTCTAATCCATTGCATGTTTTGGCACCGCAATCAATCGAGGTCAGGTCTGACTTGTGTTATGATGAGACTCCAGTTTGGATTGTTGACCAGCAGGTCAAGAGACTCCGAAACAAAGAGATTATTTCAGTAAAGGTGATTTGGAGGCACCATTATATGGAGGAGGCTACTTGGGAGGCCGAGGATGAGATGCGGTGTAGATATCTGCACCTATTTGGCTCTGTAGATTCATGGGTTAGTACGTTTCTATCTCTATCTTTATTCATGCATTAATGCATTATTGCTCTGCATACTCTGACCATTTTGCATATTGGGGATCGAGCAAGTTAGATACTCGGTTATATGACTATGGGATCCTGAGGCTGGGATTACTTCGGGGTTTTTGGACTATGAGATTATGAGAGGATTACCGAGATGATTTTCTTTTAGAGGTCTAAATTCGTATGTTTAGATTTGTAGTGTACTCTGATACCAGAGGTGGTATTAGTACGGTAGCTCTAACTTAGTGCTTGGAAATTTGGGGGCGAATTTCTTTTGAGTGGGGAGTATGTAATATCCCATTCATTTTGACAGGAATTTGATGTTATTCTGTCAAGACTTCAGGGAAATTCAGGGTTTTGAGGTGTTAAACTTCGATCGAGAATGTTTCGAGGTGGTTTGTATGCGCAAAGCACATAGCAGGTCATCTGTGTGCGTTGAAGAGCATTCTACGCGCATAGATTGAGGTCAGGAGGTCTCTACGTGTGTAGGTGATTGTAATAGTGCATAGATGGATGTCTGATCCAGACCGTGAATGTGCATGCACACGTCTGTGTGCATTGGAGACGTTCGCGCACGTTGGATGTGATTTGGACTTGAAACCGTGGTGAGCATGGTGATCTACGTGCATAGCACTAGGTGGTGTGCACATTGATCCTGGATCTGTGAGGGAAAGGTTGCCAGATCTGTGAGGGAAAGCACACAGGAGCTTCGTCTATGCACATAGTACTCGGTCAACGTGCATAGAGGAAAGTTCAACGCACGTAGATGGACCTTTTTCCGAATGCATTAAATGAAATGCCATGTTTCAGTTCTGAGGTTCTATAAATAAACCCACCTACGACTCTTATGTTATAACTCATCTCTGTTACATGAATTTGCATGTTATTTTTCCATTGGTATCATATTTTCTTTGAACATCATGAATATTATTGTGCTGAGCTAACCAAGTGACAAAGACTGAAATCCTTAATCAAATTGTTTGTTATTGATGAATAGATGTTGAAATTCATGTATGTTTTGTCGTCATCAAAAAAGGGGAGATTGTTGAGTTCAGTTTTGATGATGATGAAAGAAAAACATCCATGAAAGAGATACAAAGTTGCAGACTTGCTGATATTTAACTACAAGCCATCTTATGAGTCATCAAAGCACGTCAATGCACGCATAGTAGGCTTCTACGCACACAGTAAAGCTTACAACGCACATAGGCGAGAAGCTGATGATACTGGATCTAACTTATACACATCTACGCACACTACATATGGTACAACACACGTTGACGAAGATCCAGATTGATGAAGAGAAACACTACGCATGCAGAAGAGGCGAACAATGCACGTAAATGAAGCTTGACTGAAATAAAGCCAAAATCTATTGCAGCGTGTCAGAACTTGAAAAAGGGAATATTCTTTGACATGAATTCAGAGAATATCATAATAGTGAGTCATGCACAAAGCATGAAAATCCAAAAGTGTCAGATGAGAA
>CAODLS011535567.1:0-10704 GCA_948243855.1 Flueggea neowawraea
TTTTAATTTGAAGTTTTAAAGAGAAAATTGTAATTTTCTATACATAGTACAGAAACTATGCTAGTTTATTATTAAGTGCAGAGTGCTAATATGTTGTCTGTACATGGCTTCAACCAAAATGAACCACATCTTCAAGTCTAATATCTACCCCCACAAAATAAAGGAAAAAAAAAACTTCAAGTCTAATATTAACTAATTTTTTTAGAAGGTTCAATAATGAGAACAAAGTAATAAGCTTCACTAATTTTTCGATTTTTAGGTGTTTGAAACTTCTAAATATCTTAGTATTGGAGTATGAGCCGTTGTGTTGCCCATTATTTAGATTTTTTGTAATTTGCTCAAGTGAAAATTTACAGACGTGGACTCTTGGTTCAGAAAATAATGCTTTCTCCGGATTGTTCCTGTGGTGATTGCACAAAAATAATTCATTGGAATGAGATTCTTTTTCTTTTTAGGGTGTCAGCTCGACATTTAACAAAAGAAATTAACGACCTTAACATTGCGTTAGATTTGATAGAAAAGCCAAATATTATTTTTTTCTATTTATTTTTATAGTATAGATTATATTTGATAAAAATATCAAAGTTCGGATTATTTACTTGACAGTTGAAAAACAAATTTTTGTCTCCCATGAATCACGATTCGGAAATTAATTGCCTTAAGTCTTAAACTTTGTGTCATCGTATGCATATGTAGATTAATACAGAATGGGCTCACTATACAGTTTGCCACTTCTATTTTTCATTTTAAAACTCACACATACATAGGGGTGGAAATGAGTCGATAAAAACTCGTTTACATATTGGTTCGATAATAAATAAGTCGAATTTGAACAAAATTTTAAGTTCGTTTTAATAAACGAGCCGAACTTGAACACCCAAAAGCTCGGCTAAAAAGCTCGCGAATAAACTCGTTTGTAGACTCATGAACAAGCTTGTTTATAGGCTTGTATATATATACGTGCGTATATATGTGTGTGTTAAACTAAATTATAAAAAATATGTTTATATTTAAAATAGTATTTAATATTTGGGTCACATCAACAAAAATTTAAACTTACACTAATTGACCGTATTTATAAAAGTACAAGTATATTTGTATAAGATGATCTAATATTAGATTGAACTTGTTAAACAAATTGAAACTTCTAATAATTATTGATTTAATTACATGCTTAACATAATTTTATTGAATTAACCTAAATTTGATTATATTCCTTTTAGAATTGTTTCCAAAACTGAACTAACAAATTTCATATACGAATTTATCTAAGTCTTTGTTGCGCCGAGCTCGCAGAACTCGCGAACACGCTCGTGAGCTCGCGAGCCTTGTGACGACCCGAGCTTGAACAAGATTTTAAACTCGAGAGAGAGCTCGAGTTCAAGCTCGAGCTTGAAAAATTTTAAACGAGTCGAGATTGAACATTTCAAAGTTCGGCTCAGCTCGGCTCAAATCCAACCCTACACATACATCCTTTTGGTTTTAAGGAATACCAAACATGTGATTGTATTTTAAAGAAAAATCATTTTGTATGTTAAATGTATAGGCCCCAGATATGCTTATAAAAATCACACATTTTTAGATATTTTCCACGTTCTGTACACCCAGTGTATACCCCTTGAAATTGGCATCTTTGAAAAAGGTTCTTTGTTGGGTGAATTTGTGTAATTGATTCTATATTGTAGATTGCTTGTGTAAATACCACTTGTGTTTAGGAACTGATTAACAGTTGAGCTAATTATATACATAAAGTTTTAACAAACAAAAAAATTACATACATAAATACGAGACAAAAATAAAAAATTATAATCACAATACCGAGTACAAATAGAATAAAAACTAAAAAAATGTAAACCTCACATGTTTAAAATAAAACATTTAGATTTATTTTTTACATACAGTGTGTATTTTTTAAGTTAAAGTAAAACTAAAACAAAAATAAAAATCAATTAAAAAATAGTACATAATAAGTATATTTAAAAAAATTACATTAAAAAAAATATAAACACGTGCGGTTGTATGCCTTAAATGAAAGAACTGACGTGCGAAATGCGTGTAAGTGGTATGCTGTGGGCGGTGGGGTTGATAAACGAAAGATTTGTAATGTGTAATTTGTTGTTGGTAGTGGGGTCGTTGCAATCAATACAGATGGGTAATGGGCCGAGATGGATTCCAAGCTATTTTGGGGCCATCAAACCGAGTTTTGAGCATGATAAACACGCTCCTCCTTCAAGTGATCTGAAGACGCGAAAAGTTACGAGATGATAGGTCCGTCTTAGGTGAGACAGTTTTGCGTGCGGACATTACTGACCTGAAGTTTCAAATTTAGTCTCTTGTAACCAAAACAAAAATCTATGACTAATGTAAGATTTCAAATGAGTTGTCATTTTCCAAAAAATGAACAAACTTTTCGTAGTTAGAAGCCTGAGTTGAGTGCGCAACAATAAATTTCTGCTTTGGTCAATTGAAAACCGCTGCTAATCTTCGTTTACGCTTTGATCTGTCAATTCCTTTTTCTTTAATTTCTATTCTATGACAAACGAGAATTTGTGAAGAGAGTTCTAGAGGATGCTGCTGAGTGGTGACGTGGCACCCGCTTCTCACCCCTGCCTTGCATCAGAATGTTGCAATTCAGACAGCGCAAAAAAAGGGCCACCACTACCACCGTGACACGTTCGGACCTCAAACCCACCTTTCAATCCGCTTTATTCCATATAACGTTATCCCCCCCACCCCTACTTGTTTGTGTCTCTCTCTCTCTCCCTTCATTGTCGACTCCCTCCATACCCACTTTCCTGTACAGCGCGTATCATACACGCCTCATCATTTGCATCAGCGTCTTTTAGAAAATCAGTCGTGCCGCACGAAAATTTTCGCGCGTGGGTATCCGTAAAAAATTATAGCTTGTGGGATATTTTTCTTTTTCGGGTAGGTTCAAAAAATTGAGAAGTAGCGTGCTTCGTTTCGTTTCGTGTCTTCCCATGTGACCTTATCTTTATTTGTGTCCAATTTAATTTAATGGGATTCTTTTTTTAAATTACCAATTAAATTATTTCTACATACCACGTGAAGATATAGAAAATTATTTCTTTGCTTGGGCGCCAAACCTGGTATCACCGGTCACACAAAAATTAAATTTATTTTCATTCTTCAATTTTCAAATTTCAAATTTCAATTTAATTTAAAAATATATATTTAATATTTAATAAGGTTAATAATATTAAAATAAAGAGAATTAATTCTCATTTTTTCGTGTTTTTAAAATCCAATTTATTTATTTATGTTAAAAAGTCATATCAACCACGTGTAAGAGCAAGATGAGAGGAAACTGATTTGAAAGAGGAAATGGTGGAGTTGTGAATTACGAGGCGATCGGCTTTTTCAAGTGACATGGCACTCGGTGGCATTTAAATCGCCACCCCAGATTGCACTCAATCTTTGGTACCAGATGGGTGGCTTTATCAGCTCCCATTTGGATTATGCGATAATATGTGGAGTAATTAGTAATAATATTATCTTTTTGGCATAAAAAGGAAAAATAAAAAAGGAAAGAGGAAGACATAAACCAACACCGACAAACATAATCCAACACCAACACACACACGCACCAACATAACTGTGTTGTTTTTGCAGGTCAAAAATGGAGGCTAAGGAAGAAGTTGTTTCTGTTGAGCTACCAGCTCCACCTTCTTGGAAAAAAATGGTTCCTCTCTCTCTCTCTCTCTCTCTCTCTCTCTACATACACCTTTCAACTTTTTTATCTTCCCATGTTTTTTTTTCCTTGTTTAATCATAGGTTGAAGTTCCTTGCTTTACTTGAATTATATGTTCTGTTTTTGTTGTATGGAATGTTTATATGGTTTTTTTGGCTGTTGTGAATTTGTGATTATTGTTCCCTTTTTTTTTAATTTCTTAGATTTCTTTTTGGTGTTATGTGGTTTGAATTTGTTGGTGAGTCATATTGGGTGTCTAAATTTTTTAAAATTAGGGTTTGTTTACAAATTTGTAATCTTGATAGTAATTGTTGTGGTAATTTTTATTTTAGTGTCAGTTTTGGTAATACGTATTTAGGGTTATATTCCTTTTTCTTCCCAATATTTTTAGCCAGTTACGTTAAGCTAATGTTACAAAATTTTTGATAAATAACTTTACTATAATTCACATAGACTTCAAACCAGATGAACAACGAACTTATCTTTTATATAAAGCCATTTTCCCAAACATTGTAATAGAGCAAATAGACTATCTGAATGTTCTTAATATTTTTTCCTGTCGGTGCACTTTTAGTATTGTAGCTTTTCTTCTGAAGTCTCTGCATTTTGGTTAGTGGGAGAGACCAGACAATCCATGGAAGAAAAAAATATTCCAAATTGTTATCTGTTGTGGTTTTTGATAGCAATCTGTTTGCAACTGTAGAATCAGCGTATTTCTTCTGGTGCAGTTTTTTTAACATTTCAAGTCTAAGGCATTAACTTTTGATTATAACCTGCACGTTTCTTTTTTCTTCGTGGAAGTTCTTTTAGTTGCATTTGCGAGCATGTCATTTCCTTGATTTATTTCCATGCTTTCCACTAAAAGAAGTTACTCCTGGTATTGACTTTTCTGAACAAATGAGCGGCTGTCATGTTTTCAATTATTTACTTGTCTTGCATAGATGCATTGTCTAGCCTCATCTTCACAGCCCATGTTTTATTTCCTTTATTCTTTGAAAATGCCAAAACAGAAATGGAATGTATGAGAATTGAGAATGCCATTTTGTCTTATAGATTGCTATATAGGGCAAGTTTGTGAAATAAATCTGAAGTAGAACATTAGATAGGAAGTAAAGCTGGGGAAGCAAGAGAAGGGTGTGTTTTTATTTTCTAGCTTGATATGCTGATTTCTTGAACCGGTTAACCAGAATGAATGAGAAACTTTGGATGGAAAAGGGGGCGAATGAATGAGGAATTGTAGGACATTGATGCTTGAGGATATTAAAGGGTGTTTAATTGGGTATGGTCTTTATTAGATAAAAGTAGTGATTCTTTTTCTCCATTGATGTGATGCACCAGATTTTTACAGAATGTGTCAGAAAGGTTAAGTTGTCTGTTCATGTGCATCAGCGGAGTCAATATCAATAAATGGTCTGTAACTCAGTATCTGTCCTCCTTATTTAAGCTCTAGAGGGAATACGTACCATAAGGTTGTGCAATCAATGTTTGAGTTAATCTTTTAAATGTTGAAGACGAATACTAATCATTGACTATAGATACGATAAAGAGTATTTTAGTATTTTAATATGCAGCGGAGACTGGTTGAGAGTGTCAAGTATTAATCCTGTTTTTGGTATATGTTTTCTCTTGTATGCATCTGATATTGTTTTGGGTTCTATTTTTCGGTTGCTTTCAATGTCATGAGGTTATTGATTCTGCTTTCCAATTTGTAAATTAAGCGAATAACATAAAAATTTGCATGGAAACTTCTAGTTGTAGTGCTAAACTGAGCAATGTTCATGTTTATTGATGTTCACAGTACTTTCCAAAAAGAGTAGGGACACCAAGGAAGAGTGAAATCGTGTTCATTGCACCAACAGGTGAAGAGATTGGTAACAAAAAACAATTGGAGCAGTATCTGAAATCACGTCCTGGTAATTCTGCAATATCAGAATTTGATTGGGGCACAGGCGAGACCCCAAGGAGATCAGCCAGAATCAGTGAAAAAGCCAAGGCAACTCCAACACCTGAAAAGGAGCCCCCAAAAAAGAGGAGCCGTAAATCATCAACTTCAAAGAAAGAGGACAAGGAAGCAGAATCTGCTCCCGAAAAGGCCGATGGTGAGAAAGATGCTGAAATGCCAGATGCAGAGGTGTCGAATAAAGAAAAGGCTGAGGATGAAAGGGGTAAAGAAGGATTTGAGGAAAACCAGGCTGAAAAAGAAGCAGAGGCTAAGAAAGCAGATACAGAGGAAGCTGCCAAGGATTTAAAGGGCCGAGAAGATAATAAGGCAGCCGAGACTAGTGCAGAAGAAAAGAAGATTGAGAATAATGAAGGCAAAGAGGCTACTGGTGCTGAGGCAGCTGTGAAGTGCAAACCTACTGAAGAAGCAGGTTCTGGTGAAGCAACTGAAAATGGAGAAAAAATGGCTCCTGAAAATGAGGTGGGAAAAGAGGGTGTCCTGGGACCAGATTCAGTGACTTCACAAGCAAATGGGGTGGCAACAAAATTGAATCCCAATGGAGTAGTTCCTCCATCAGGAGAAATCAGAGAGAAATTGGATACTCAGGATACTGATGGAAAGAGCAACTTCCCTGTGGACGACAAAGGCAAGACAGGAGACGGCCAAGTAATGGAAAATGGTAAAGTTAACCAACTGGAGCAAGGTAATGCCCAGCAGCACCCAGCTCCTCCGCCCGTGAGTTGCTAAATTTGCAGTCTACCATATGTAGTCTCTTTGTATTTTCTTTGGATCTCAACCTACTGACATTTTGGATTCGCTGGATAACTGTAGCGTTAATTTCGTTGATGATAGATGTGGAGGTATGTAGGAAAATCAACCCACCTTATTAGGAATAGGCGGTAGTTGCCTGTGCAGGAACTGAAGACATGTAGACTTCTGGAATTTCTCGGACTGTTTTATGTCTTCGTATTTGACTATTATGTGCTCGTGCTTCATTTTGTGTATCCTCTGAATTGGAACTGATAGCTTCATTGATTATGTCCACATTTAACATTCCTCATGAGAATTTATTGTGGATTGTTAGCGTTAAGGTTGCCGAAATGGAGAATGAAAAACACGGAATTAAGCGGAAAACAACTCCATTTAGGTTCTAGGTCTGCTTGATTAGCGTTAGTGTGTAACGAGTTGTGATTTCTGAAACTCAATTAAATGTTTCATTTTTGTTTTCAAATGAAATCAGTCTGGACATTCACATAAAAAGAACGTATGCGTACAAGTAAGTCCAGAGGTTGCCCAGCAACCAACGTGATAAGTTTTCTTTTCGTGAGTTTCTTTTTGGTCCATCGGAAATTGAAATCTCAACTCCAGCGCGAGAGTTGATTCCGGTGTCAATAAACTATAAGGCCAATCGTAACCGATATAATAAGTTTTGCACATCAAGTATAACTTGGCTTGATTGATGTGTAGACGTGTTTCTCCGAGGAAACGAAACAGGGCTCTCTCGGCCTCTTCCGCTTAACAGTAGCACTCCTGAACTGTGAAGAAACGTACTTTAACGTATATAAGCACAGAGTTTAACTTTCCTTTCTTAATTCTTATGGAATCAGAAGGAGAAGTAATGACGACCAGAAATGTGAAGCTAAAAAGGTATACTTACGATAGTAAAGTAAGAATCTATGCCAAGGCCCATCAAAAGTTTCTTTCTTCTTTGAACTAAGGTTAAGAATCTGCTTTCCAAATCTTTTTGCATAAGGCTAAGAATCTTTTGATAGTTTCTTTGCGGTCTTTAATGGCATGCTGCAAGGAAGAGAATTGGATTATCATCCAAAGGGTTTACCTTTTCGACAACTTTTATGTTACAGAAGATTGCTTTCTACCCACTTCTTTTCAAAAAATGGCATGCACATTCTGTGTTAATTCTCTGACTAGATTCATGGGTTTCTCTTCTTTCCTTCTCTGTCTTCTCCTCATCTTCTCTGTTATTTCCAATGGTACGTATTACCTTCAGGACTCTCTGTATCCACCAATTATTTCATTCCATATAGCATAAAAATTACAACTTTCTTTCTTTTTCTCTCCTGTAATGGCATGTTTGCAATTGCTTCTATCCCTGACAGCTTATTATGGATGCTTCTTTGTTATTATCTTCCTGTTGAAAATTAGCCATGTCTCGGTTCTTTTATTATTCTATCAGCTTGTTGCAATCAAACTTGAATTCCTCTAATCCTGAAACACAATCTTGTTGTGTCCTGCGATTTTTGCAGTGCGTGCATTTACAGGAACATATGGAGTGAACTATGGTAGGATAGCAGATAATTTGCCAGCTCCAACAGCTGTAGTGACACTTCTCAAAGCTGCCAAGATAAAGAACATTAGAATCTACGACGCGGATCCTGAAGTCCTCAAGGCCTTCAAAGGATCCGGCATTCAAATAGTTGTTGGACTTGGGAATGAGTATTTGAAAGAAATAAGTATCGGCGAGGATCGCGCCATGAATTGGGTGAAAGCAAATGTGGAGCCATTTCTACCGGCCACTAAAATTGTTGCAATAGCTGTAGGGAATGAGATACTGGGTGGTGATGATCATGAATTATGGGAGGTCTTATTGCCTTCAGTGAAAAATGTTTACTCTGCTCTTCAAAGGCTTGGTTTGGGGAAGACTGTTGAGGTCTCAAGTCCTCATTCAGAAGCTGTCTTTACCAATTCATTCCCTCCATCGGCTTGTGTTTTCAAAGAAGATGTTCTGTTGTACATGAGACCGCTACTACAGTTTTTCTCGCAGATTGGTTCGCCATTTTACATCAATGCCTATCCTTTCCTGGCCTATAAGAGTGATCCTGAACATATTGACATCAATTACGCTCTTTTCAAGTCCAATGCCGGGATTCTTGATTCAAAGACTAATCTGCACTATGACAATATGTTTGAAGCTCAGGTTGATGCTGCTTATGCTGCATTGGAAAAGGCAGGGTTTCCCAAGATGGAAGTCATTGTGTCTGAAACAGGTTGGGCGTCTCGGGGAGATGAGAACGAAGCTGGTGCTAATCTGCAGAATGCGAAGACTTACAATCTGAACTTGCGTAAACGGTTAGCTAAGAAGAAGGGGACTCCATATAGGCCAAAGATGGTGGTTAAAGCATATATATTTGCATTGTTCAATGAAAATTTGAAGCCTGGACCAACTTCTGAGAGGAACTTTGGATTGTTTAAACCTGATGGCAGCATTGCTTATGACATTGGCTTCACGGGGCTTTCAGGAGCTTCTCCATCAGTTCTTCATTTAGCTAACTTTTCCTTGTCGTTTGTTTTGGCAATTTGTTCCGCAATTCTGCTTCTTATTTCAGCTTCATGATTTGATTGAAAGCTTTACAGTTTTTTTTTTTAATTTCAAACACGACCAAGCTTCAGGTTCCTGACCTCACTTTCGCAGTTGTAACATATGAATGTACAAATGATTCATTCTTTAGGTGACCATTATGAATATCATTACTGAGCTGATGATGTCTTGTAATGAAATTAATGAAGTGATAACCATAATTAGTTATCATTTACAGATATATTGTTTTCATTATTCAGCATTACTGTCAAGAACTGAAAGCTCAATAGGCCTACTGAACAGGAAAAGAAAAGGAAACATAAAAACTCTCAATAGCCCTACCATCTTCACTCCATTGCTTTAGCAAATGGACGTAAATATGCCCACCAGACCATAACAATTGGTTAAAACAGTGTTTTGGGCTAAGACTACTTTGCATTAAATACTAAAAGATAAAACAAATTGAAATAAGAATTGAGAAGAACTGTGTGCATCCAGACCAAGTCCCAAGCTAGGACCTGTTAATGCCTCATTTATGAGCTCCACGGCGATTCTTATTTTTAGAAATTTCGTTACTGTTGATGGCCAACAATTCTAGCTTGTCATTATGGAAAAAGGAAAGCATTAGAATATTCAAACTCGACGCGTTCCGGAAGCTCATTTTGGAACCTCACCAGTGTTCATATTATTGACTTCCCTTACAAAACCCGTAGAATTTTTCTCTGTTATATGAATATCTACTAACACAGTTGTAATAAAATGAACAGAACTTCTGAACCAAAGCCAAGTCAAGCTATACGTGCAAGTTGTGTTAATGTGACCCCAATGCGGACTAGTCTTACGTTCTGATTTTCTCCACTATACCTATCATCAAGTTAATACAGAAAGTCTGCAAAAGCTTTGACTTTCTTCAAAAAAAAAAGTCAGCATATATGGACTAATCTCTTCTGCATACAAGACCGGCGTTTAGCCTCTCCTTCTACCCCGGTGCCGAGTCACAACTCTGCCCTCCCGTCAGCGTTTCGTTAGCACTCCTTAACCAATACTTCGCACACTCTATATAATGCCTCTCCCTACCATGACACATTCACAACTACAATAAAATCATTATACAACACAATTTAATTGGACATCACAAAAAAATTTCCATAGCATTTTCTAGATTAATCTTCTTTCCCAAAAAAAGAAAGATGGAAAGGCTTAATTGTGCAATCTATGGTTTGCTTATATTAGCATTGTCGCAATATGCAGCAGCACAATCTGTGCACGTAGTTGGCGACAGCATGGGATGGGCCGTGCCACGGGGCGGTGCCAATGCCTACGTTACTTGGGCTAATGGCAAGACATTTTCAGTTGGCGACATCCTAAGTAAGTCATTTTTTCCCAATTGCAGTTCCATTAATCTTAATATGTCAATTGGTAATCTTAATAGAACAATATTTTATTTTATTTGCAGCATTCAACTTTGCAACCAATGAGCATGATGTGCTGAGAGTTCCCAGAGAATCCTTCGATGCGTGCAGTGAATCAAATGGGATTGGAGACATAATCACAACTGGCCCTGTTAACATCACCCTTGATGCCGCTGGCGAGCATTACTATATTTGCACCATTGGACGTCACTGTGTTGCTGGACAGAAGCTGGCAATCGCTGTTTCAGGTACTCCTGGAGCATCACCGCCCTCTGCTACTCCCTCCCCAGCTACTCCTACGCCTCCTGCTACTCCTTCACCC
>CAODLS011535610.1:0-26728 GCA_948243855.1 Flueggea neowawraea
ATCTAGAAGAAAACATGGAAACATTGAAGTAACACAAGCAGAGCTGCCGGTTAAAAACTTGGAGCGAAATGTAGCTGGAACTAGTTTTGCTTGCCATCCACCATGGAGAAAAAAATATACAGCCACCAACTGAAGAGGCATGACATTACATCTCAAAGTTCCATGTACTCTCAGCAGACAATTTAGGCATGCCTAGACCCTCTGCCAAATTGAAAGAAGCTAAAATCTGTTGCAGAAAACAAACGACCAGAACTTACAAACCTCGTCCACACAACTAATCTCAAATCAATAAAATCAAAACCACCACATACATTAACTCTTGCTTCACTGTTCAAGGATGATTTGCAAGACCACTCGACTCCCAAATTCTTCGAGGCAGCATCATATGATGCTCTGATCACATCATTGTCAAACCTATGAGACAATGCCAAGTCCCATGAATTCCTTCCAAAATCATAACTTGGTTCCAATGTGGTGACACCTCCGTGCACATAACTATACTTTAATTTCCTGTTAGCTGAACCCAATTCGTAGGTTCCAGAAACCTTGTTAGCTGAATCAAGAGCAAGGGAACTATCCAAAATCATTCGGTTTCCATTTCTACAGTGAGTGTATGTCCAGTTCAGCCTCTTCTCCATTACATTCACAGTATTCATGAACTGGAACCGGACATCCTATAACAAAGAGCCCACAAGAAAAAATGGTACAAAAAGGTTGGAACTTTTTAAACAAAATTATATGGAATAAAGAAAGATTCAATCTTTTTTGGATATACCTGATCTGCCACGTCGTAGTCGACGATGAAGAATCCGGGTTTCTCGAGGGAGAGAGAGAGTGCGTCGACGTCGAAGGTGGAGCCACTGCTGAAGCTGACGTTGCCGACAACTGCTCGGAGCCTGACATCCCCGGCGTTGGAGGCGAGAGTTCCTGTGAGGCCTTTACTGCCTCTTACTGAAATCGCACTTCTTATCATTTCAACACAAGGAAAGGGAAGGAAAGGGCTTATCGAAAGGGTTTACTCAAGCACAGGCTACAGAGCAACTGGTTATAGGTATCAGGTAGAGAGACGGGTGCCAGGTGACAAAATTGGGAATTATCTTTGCCAAGTAGCTGGCTGCCTCCATTTTGAACGTTTCAATTTAACAAGCTAGTTACAAAATGTGGTCCTTGAACTAATTAGTTTATCATGTCTAGTCCCTGAACTACAAAATTTTCTATTTTGGGTCAACAAAGTCTCGGTGCATGATTTTTTTCCAGTTGCTCACCTCCAAAATTAAAACATTAATGATTTTTATCTTATCTGACATTTCAAGTTTTATCCTTAGACAAGTAAATTTCATTTTCTTGTAACAAAGAGTAACTTTCATTTTATATTGGCATATTAATAACTGAATCAATATTTTGTTAATTAGCCAACACCAAGTATGAATATAACTGATCTCCACCATGCATCGGACATTTATGTCAATGAAAGAATAAAATCTTTTAAATCAATATTATCACAAACATTATATGACAGAAACAAGCACTCAAAGCCCGCCAATGTCAATCTGACAGTGTGGGATAAATACTATCTTGCATTGTGATATGGTTTGACAATGCAGAAGGATCTTATAGCAAATGTAAACCCACTACCACAGTAAACTCGCACCAGGGCTTCATCATCTTCAACTTCTTCTTCACCAAGTCTAACTGCTTGAGGACTGGTTTGATCGCTTGTGTCGCCGAGTCCAAGTTGACCATGCTCACCCCAACCCCATGTCTTTATTGCTCCATCCCCTGTGATCACGGGAACAGAAATGCATGAACAGTTCATCAACTAAACAACTAAATTCAAGCCATACAAAGAGGTTTTTGATTTCTGATTTGGATTAATTATAGAGGATTCCAAAACAACTTCAGCAATTTTTTCAGAAGTTTGAGTTCAGTTCTTATAACAATCTGCAAATGCGTTACTCATCTGATTGCTAGAGGAGCTGATTCTTTGACCCCTCCATTTGTAACTGCCTCTTTGGTAGATGATTTGATCTAATGCCAAATTTTACATTGGCTTCATGGAAAAAAAATTGAAACCCCCAATCCCAACTGTAGAAAGAAAAATAGGGCATGTAAGAAGGACCGAATTCATGGAGTGTTATCTCACCTGTCACTAAAGCAGAATGCTCTGCTCCAGCTGCAATCTGCAGAACTTTCACTCCCTTGAGACAAGTGACTCTATTTAAAGTCGCTTCATCCGAACCTGTTGGAAGCATGAAAGGTGGAGATTACTATAGACATACAATAAGATGGCAATTGGCAAGAGATGATTATGGCGGACAATTCACGCCGTGCTTGCTTGACTCCAACAATTCATATTCAGCATCATCAATCACAAGGACAATTCAGAAATTATACTTTTAATTCTGGGTCATTCATGGCATTGCAATGGAATAACTGCAAGAGTTTCTCAATCTATATGTATTTGCATCTGACAAACACCATTTATTATCTACTTGCTCACCAGAAGAATGCTTTGCAGGGCCCATTTTCTCAAGGTCACTGAGCACCCCATGGTGGCTGCCACCCACCATAAATACTTCTCTGTCCTCTGTCAATGATATGGGAGAATGAAATCAACATACTATTCGCAATTGCATCATTGTTATGGAAGAAAGAGCAATGGGGGCTGATAAGTTGTCAGGAATTACAAGCCATGCGTGCTGGAAAGAGGAAGAACATACCTGCTAAAAGTAAAATATGATTCCATCCAACAGCAACTCTGGAGAACCTTAAAGATGAAATCAAACACTTAGGGAAGTTAGCATCTGTAGCACCGGCAAACCGTCTTCCCCAAGCATACAAATGCCCATCAGCTGAAATAACCATAAAAAAACTAACATTAATAAAAACATAATGCATTTAGGCAAGAGCTTTTCTTCCAACTCTTAACATTAATTAAAAAAAGGGAACAGTGTAGCACTGACCAGATAATGCTGCACTATGATCCCCATTTGCACTGATGCTTGCTACTTCAATATTTTCAAATCCACCGGCAACTTGAGGAAGACAAATTGATTTGATCTTCTCATTGGAGATACCCAATTGACCGCGCTTACCAGATCCAAAGGCATAAACTTGATTTGCTGAACAATCTGCACCAAAATGATCTACTTATGAACTTGAATTGAAAGTTTGTGGTAAGGATTAAGTTTCAAAAACATCTGTAATAAATATTCTTATACATTCATGTTTCCCAAGCTAAATTTAAAACTTCAGAACTTTCCCTTTGGACAGGTTCATTTCAGCAATCAATAAATAATTTCATCCCTACTTGTGCGACATTCTGATTTAGCTAATACAAGATTGAGTAAACCTTTAAGAAACATTGCAACATCGCATTCATTTCTCAGTTGTATATTTCATTGGCGAAATTGAGTTCCATCTCAGCATGACAGCAAATGCTTAGATTTCTCCAAAGGAACGTAGGAATCAAAAAGACACTGCATCAAGTTTCACAACATGTATTTATAAATGGAGAAGTTGGTTCGTGTGGATAAACCTTTCAGCATGATAAGTGAATGGCGCATGCCGCACGCTATTTGCTCAACATGCTTATCATCAAAGACTGAGATTTTAACAGGAGTAGCATGTGAAGCAAAATCGCCATGCCCAAGCTGACCAAAGGAGCCATCCCCACAAGTGAAAACACACCCTTTATCTGATAAGAGACAAACAAACAAGTTACATAAAACAGATTGAAAGCAATGTAACAAGAATTCATAAAAAAGAAAAAAAAAACATGATCAGACAAATCGTATACCAAAATGAACCTGAAACAAACCCAGTATGGCTCCACCCAGCAGAGACATGACTTATGAAATGGGATTCAAAGAAATCAACAGGCTTTGGGTGCAAGCTCGAGACCATATCGCCATGGCCTAGCTGACCAGAAGTACCTCTACCCCATGTGAACACTCTCCCACCTGCGAAAACCAATTAATCAATGATTAATTAAGAAATTAAAAAGCGAAAAAGTGAGAGCTTAAACAAAACTGTAGTGGGAATTACCGGAGTTCAAGGCAACAACATGAGCACCGCCACAGGCGAGAATAGAGATGGGACCAGCAGAGAGTAGAGAAGGAAGATGGAGGAGTTGTGGGAGATGCTCGTCCTCCAGTTTGGCCGTTCCCAGCTGTCCATCTGTTCCTGCTCCCCAACTCCATATTTCTTGCTTCTCTTCTTTGTCCATTTCTTCTGACTGGGTCTTTCCGCCGTTGTTCTGTTGTCGGCCGCTGACGATCCGAGCGAAAGGCCCTTTATGCGGATACTGAAGTGGATGCGAATCAACGGCGTCGTATTATAGCTTCGTATGGAGGTTTCTTGGGCTCATGGACTACCAGAAACTGTGGACAACTGGACATGACAGAAGAAAAAGAGGAAAATAGTTTGCAGCCCATTTCTTAGACTCCACACACAGAACAGCTGACGTTGGAGGGAAAAACGTTATAAAGTCGAGATGTTTTATGATCCCAGATCCACTCCCAGTTTACATGGTTCCAACTGGTCCCGTACTTGTCCCATTTGTTCTTTTTCGTGTCGGAATTTAACGAGCTTTCCAATAACTTGGTTCCAAAATTTTGTAGGAAGGAATTAGACCTCTGTGCAAATTAATCAGTTGTCAAGCACTACAAATGCTGATTAAACTTATCATTCTTTTCATTTTTTAGGTTAGATTGAATTGGAAACACAGAACACAGTCCAGTATTTTTTGCAGACAGCATCTCAGAGTTAAACATGAATCAGATGAGGTTGAAAGCCAATAGCCACAGAATTCTCCTCTTAAAGACACAACTTTCAATGTAACAAAAACCCAATAATTACAACACATTACATTGCAACCATGATTATCACTGAAGAAAAAAGAAACACTTCATAGGGACCAAAAACCAGACTTTCATCCTCTTCTCTCCGTAAACTAGCTAGTAGCTTCCTAAACCTCCCAATCCTAATCCCCTTCACTACTATAAAATAACAAATTCAAATGTTACAGAGGATAATAAAGAACCAATCTTTTGTTCTTTTTTTTTTTAAATCGCATCTCTCACAAAATATCATCATATGCAACAATTTCTCGGCTTTTAAAAGGCGCATCCAATACCGTAGAAGCTCTTCCACCACCACTGCTACCACTATTTCTCAGATTCACAATGGCCGAAGCAAGCTTATTACCTCTCCCATGCCTACTCAATGGCACCTCACCCCGCAACAACTTCGATGACGATGCGCTGTCGTTTTTTCCTCCGCAACCCACTCCTTCCCTCCACTGTGCCAGTGGATCTGTGGCCCACAACACTTGCACCTGCCAGACAAAAACCCTAACTTTAATTCCAAAAATCACTTCAATTCACCAATTCACTACAAATTTGTCGTCTTTTTTGAGTTCCTAAGCAACTAAAAAGTGCAAAGATGGAACCTTTTTAGAATCAATAGAGATTCCGAATGAGTCTAGGGCGGCGGCAATGGCAGCTTCAGCGGCGTCCTTAGACCGGAACGTAATGTAACCGACGCCGTCACGCGCGATACGTATACGGGATATGGCTCCGTAGATCTCGAACCGGGACTTCAGGTCGAGGACCGAACAGTCCGATGAAAGGCCGGTCAATACTACAGCAGGTGGCGGCGGAGGCTTGGAAGCTGGCATGTCAGCATCGTCAGCGGGTGGAGGGAGCGGGCGGCGGCGTTTTGGGTAAGGAGCGCGGTCGTGGCGGGATAGGTGGGATTTGTCTCTTTTTCGGGACATAATTTAATTGTTCCGTCGGATTAACGTTGGATTCAGTTCGTGACTGCTCTCGAGTTTGAAGCAATCAAGTCGAGGGGGGAGAGATTGGTCAAGTTTGAGACTCTTTTTCTCTGCCAAGCCTTTTCTATATACGTCACCGTTTTAAGCTTAATTTGACCAATTATCAGAAAACTTGGTCGAAATTGCAATTAGAGGAGATTTGAGGGCATGTGCATAATTATGGGTATACGTACTTGTACTAATTTGCAGTAGATAGGACTTGGGGCTGGGAGTCGACTAGACTCCATGGAAGCTTCGCAAAACCTTGTAAAATCCTCCCAATTTGGCGCCTGTCACAAACTACTTGGAAATATTTTATACATAACAATTTTTTCTGTTTTTCAAATTTCTCTGAGAGATCCTTCCTTGAATCCTAATTTTACAGCCATGGCTGCCAGTGCCAATGTGTCACCACTCTCACTCTCTTTCACCAACACCTGTCTCAACACCTCATCTCAACTCGCCCCCACCATTGTAAAGTCAAAAACTTTCTTATCAAATCAAACTGTTAGCACTTTTAATCACCGCGTTTCCTTCTTATCTGCTCCCTTCACCGCAACCAGAGCTTCGTCTCATGAATTTCTCGAAACGACAAAAGATAAAGACTTGGTCTTGCCGTCGTTTGAGGAACGACCAGTGAAATTCCTCTTCTGGGTCGTTTTATGGGCTTCTGTTTCTCTTGTTTGGTTTGCAGCTTCTGGGGATGTCAATGCGGCTGTTGATTCAATCAAAGCTTCCAGCTTTGGTTTGAAGATTGCAAATGCGCTTCGCAGGTCGGGTTGCCCTGACGAGGCTGTGGTGTTTGCTCTTGCAACACTACCAGTTATTGAGCTCCGTGGGGCTATTCCTGTTGGGTATTGGATGCAACTCAGTCCCATTATGCTCACTGTCTGGTCTGTTATTGGGTTAGTACGTTTCTCTGCTTCACTCTCATGTTTAGCTATTGTTTGGAACCTGTGTTGAAGAAATGTATGTAACATATCATTGATATCAAGTTAAAGGTAAAGTTGGTGCTTTTCGATGTATCTGATAAGATTTGAGTGTCTTGCTTTACAGGAATATGGTTCCTGTTCCGTTTATTGTACTATACTTGAAGAAATTCGCTTCTTTCCTTGCTGGAAAGAACCGAACTGCATCTCGTTTCTTTGAAATACTCTTCGAGAAAGCTAAGGAGAAGGCTGGTCCTGTGGAGGAGTTTCAGTGGCTTGGTTTGATGCTTTTTGTGGCAGTGCCCTTTCCTGGAACAGGGGCATGGACTGGAGCTATGATAGCATCTCTTCTTGATATGCCATTCTGGGAGGCTTTGTCAGCGCACTTCTTTGGTGTCGTGTTGCTGGGCTTCTAGTTAACTTGCTGGTGAATCTCGGTCTCAAATACGCTATTGGCACTGGTATTATCCTCTTCTTTGTATCCACTTTTATGTGGAGTGTTCTTAGGAACATTACCAAGTCTTTTAGATCCTCAAATTGATGCTGACTTTTAGTAATTGAACAAATTGATGCTGTCTTCTAGTTAATGGATGGATCATTTGACCTCATATTTCTTTGCCTCAAGAGAAATTAATCTCATATTTTTGTTGCTTTGTTTACTATCCCTTTCTTTGCATGTGCTGCTGATTTACTGTCTTAATACTGCACAAATCGTATGCCTGTGTTCATTAGGATTTTCACTAACCACCTGCTTGTATACTCAATAATCTGGTGGCTGATCCAACAACTGAAGGTGGTACGTAACCACTTTGCAGATTATTTGATATTCTTCTACAGCTTAGCATTTTTTACCAATGTTTTCCTATAACTAGCTAATGATAATAGATCTTCCAACAATTCTGAACATTAAGTAACGTCGTGGACGAAAAATATGGACTGAATAGAGGTAAACGGTTTATATTTGAAAATGAATGAAATAGTCAGTCATTGTACTGCTGAGTGGTGGGCTGCGACCGATTTAAAGGACTGGGCTGATCATTCTCATTCCTCTCTGGACTCGAGTTGGATCTTGAAAGCCCACTCTTTCCAATCTTTCCAAACCCGCAATGTCTATCTTCACCCAAATCAGTATGGAAACCCACCAATACGTTGGTCAAATCCATTTATTAGAAGCAGAAAATTTCGATATTATTACGATTTACAACTCAACATATATATTTAAAGTTTTGAATTATAAAATGAATTAAATCTTTGAACTGTACTAAGTCAAATATCTGAAACCCACTCTGTGAAGATAGCCTGACGAAAAGGGTGTGTGATCCTTATTTGCACGGCGCGAATTCGAGTGGGAGCAACGATAACTTTGTGTTGTCTGTTGTTGTGAATCCGTATAGTGCATTAGAGCAAGAAATCCTCCGGAAGCTTATCTCATTGCGATGTTACAGTGATCTCACTAGTGCACGGGCTCAAACCCGATGTCGGTGTCAACTATAACTTTCGGGAACATTCCATAACGGATAAATAATACCGACATGATAACGCCCAACAGAGATATGTTATTATTGGTCATCTCCGACTCTCCTTTTCATCGATAACAAAAAATATCTGAAACCCCTAGAATTAATTTTTCGAAAACATGTATTCGCTGTTTTGCCTTTTCATTTCTCTTCCAGTTGTTGCTGAAATAGTAAGCCCCATTTCCACATTTTGTGTGCGTTTCTGTTGCTCCAAAAAGGGCAAAAGAGGGAAAGAAAAAAGAAAAACGCAAGTACCAGACAGGAGAAGATGGTGGCAGGTGACAAGGGGACCCAAGAGAGTGACTTAACACGTGCGACATCAGCCAACAGATGGGGGTGGTGGACCTCATGTTTGCCAGATTCGCCACCAAAGCCCGCCGGGCCCCAACGCAGCACGACATCATCCATTCGGAGTCTTATCTGTACCTCCTCCGCCTCCGAGTGACGGCGACGTCAGTGACAGTGGAGCCCAATTGGGGGAACCGAGCTTTATTCAGCCACCAGGCGTCGGTAGCCACGTTGCATGTGTGGGCCCATGCACATCGAAGTTTCCGTGGTGTTGGGTTGCGTGGCATTGGGAGTGAGGACACGTGGATGGTGGAGTCAAGCCTGTTACAGTGGCCCATGACGTGGGGGGAACCGAGTGAGTTGTTAAAAGCCTGAGATTGTGATCGCCCAGATAGAAACATCGGACTCAGCCACTTATTACTTCTCTCTCAGTCTTTCACGATTATTTTTCAATCTTTTATTCACCTTTTAAGCTTTTCTTTTCTTTTCTTTTTTTAAACTGTATGTCCAAATTACATATATTTGGAAAGAAATGTATTTCTTGCAATGAACTTCAGTTGCGAAGTATATAGTAATTTGGTGAGATAGCTTCCAATTTTCCGAATGTCAATTGATGAAAAGCCAAGCCATGATCATCAAAGAAATTTAATGGCATGTTTCTTTGGCCATCATCATCTGGTTGACCTCAAACGTGTATTTGTTTACACAAGTTCTTCATTTCGTAGATAGAAAATGGAAATATAACAAATGAAAATTGTGGAGATGTATAAGACAATTTTATTTATATAAAGTATTGGTTTAGTTCATCCAATTTGCTCAATCTTTCATTTTATATTTTTATTTTTATATTTATCTATCACTGAAGCTTCTCTACTTTTTTATGTGGTAGTATGATTCTTTTGCTCACTCTTGCTAATTGCTAGTCATATATAAATGCTAAAAATGTGAGGAAAAAATTATATATGACATGACAAAACATATGACCATAAAAAAATTGATCAAGTTATAGAAACTCAGACTACTAAAGTTTATTATGTCTAAATCAAAACATTAAAAAACAGTTGTTCGCATTTTAAGGAAATAAAAGGAGGGATTGATTAGTGAGGAATCGAAATTAGTCTTTTAAAATATCATCACGACAACAACTACAAGGAAGCAATCATGGTTCTAGCAAAATCTGACTTCCCTCATTGTAATCTCAATACTCGACCCCATCATTTTAATCAAATGTTAACATGTTTCTTCTCAATCCAATCTTTTCAAGCATGAACAACCGTATCTTCAATAATTCGCAAGGTTTGATGTAATGTCTCAAAAAAATGCAGTTATTAATAGACTTATAGATCATTAATATTAAAGTTAATTTTAACGCTAAGCAATTGTTAGCTCAAATTTTTAGAGAGCAAATAAAATGACTTACAGAAAAAATGCGTTGCACATTCTGCGAAATCTGTAGTATTATATAATTCGTAAAGAAATCATATTTTTAATGAACTCCTTCCACGCTTCCACAAACACCTATGTATACGTATCATGAAAGAGTCTTCTATTTGTTCAACTGCGCTATCATCAGCTTGATCATATTCTACAACAAATGCACTCTTTAATGTTTATTTTAATGAAAAAAGTTGAATTATTTATCATAAAGAATTAGTACTTAAACATCTAACATTTTTAATACGAATTAGACTAGTGGAACTCATTGCCAAAAAAGAAAATGGACCATGCCAGAATCTTGACTTGAAGCTGAAGGAGCATTAGGTCTCTCTATTTTATTTTATTTTATTTTATTTTTTAAAACATACTTTTGCAAAGTTTCAAACTGAATAGTCTCGCTGTCCTAAAGAACTCGCAGGATTCATGCATTTTACTTTCAAGTGATTAAAATATTCAAAAAACTACGCATTATATTTCTCTTGTGCCCTTTTTGTTGCCTGATACTTGCACTCACATTCACATAATCCCACAGAATAGGGCATGCACCATGGCAGTGCTGCCCACCGTTTTAGCTTCTTACAAGTTTTAAATAAACATTAAACATCATTAACTACTACAATTAAATTTATAATTATGGGGCATGAATTTTGAGTTGTCTAGAAGAAATTTGAGAAATCGAATAGGATAATTAAAAAGAAAAATATTCAGCCTTAGTGCATTCTTTTTTCCCTTCACAGTAGTAGTTGTATTGGAATACCAGAAATGGTGATCATGGGGATTCTAAAATATTGAGCTCTGAAAATACAAAGCCATGAGGTAAGCAAAATGAACAGCTCGTTTTCCTCTCTAAACAAAATCAATGCATATGAGGTAGTTGCACCTCCAATTCACATTGAAATGCTGAATTTTGTTGATGAAAAACTGAGGGCAGTCGCGCCAGACATAAATATTATGCCTGACATAAAGAAAGCAATTAAGTTGAATTGCATATATTGATTAGGACTAACCAAGTTTTACAATAACGACATTTTAACTTCTATGTAATGACCTAGTAAGTCCAAGACCACAGGGGCTGTTCTTCAACTGGGAATTCAAAACTACAAGAATTTGCAGGTGAGTCATGGTAGAGTTTTGAAAGGCATGGTGAGGGTGGCAAAAATCTCCTGCTGAGATTGTCATCTTCATCTCGAGAAAAATCTGACTGCTCCGGCTCCAAAAGTCGAGAAGAATCAGCAGGCTCCCAAAACGAATGTGGGCTATCAGGATCAAAATTAGCTGAACTTGAATCATCTTGCTTGATAGCAATGGTTGGTGCACTGGAAACATATTCAGGCACAAGATTTGGTACAACATTTTGATGGTCTGCATTGGGAGAATTGCTGATATCACGTGGTTCTAAACCTTCCATTTTTCCGTTTCCGACCATTAATATCTCTCTAAGTGAAAGAATCTGTCAGATAGAGTAAAACCTGAAGATTAGACATATATGCCAGGAATTGAACTTGGTTTCCAATGTGTCAAAATTCTAGGCCTCCCCCAAAGAACATAAGACTACAACCGATCTTTTTAAAAATAATGGACATATTATAGAACTGCTAAAGAAATACCTCATTCTTCAAGAATTCATTCTCCTTGATGAGTTTGTCATAATCAAGCTTCAGCCTATCATAGCTAGCTTTCAATGAGTCATGATCTCTCTCCAGCTGTTTATTCTTGAACCGAGCCCTTCGATTTTGAAACCAGATTGCAACTTGACGGGGCTGCAAGCCAAGTTCTTTAGCCAGTTGAAATTTTCTCTCAGGTTCAAGTTTATTCTCAAGATCAAAATTCCTCTCAAGAAACTGAACTTGAGCAGCAGTCAGCCGCCTTTTCTTGCCGGCTGAACTATGGCATAAATCAAACTCATCATCTCCATTTTCATCACTAACGTGGGATTGGAAGAACTGGGGTTCTGTGGTATCTCTTCCACCAACATTCTCAAAATCAATCATGGAGTTTGTGCCTGAACAAAAAGGACACAAACATTATTGCTATCATTAATGTCATACAAATTTCAACTAATTGCAACAAAAATCACTAGCCGTACAAAGCATTAATGCCTTTTTTATTGGAATACTAGTCAATGGAGGTATGTGGAATCCACAGTACAGTAAAGGGAAAAACTTTTATTGGAATTTTTGTTAATTCAAGAATTACATAAAGCACACCTGAAAGTTGTAGGTGCCTGCTTCAGGTATGCTTTTAAGAACCATTAGGACCTTGAAGCATAAAGGCATGACTTTTCTCAGTAACTATGTTAAAAAGCATTTCTGGAAGTGGAAAGCGCGCAGGGTTGCTGTTGTAACAGTATTGGTTAATTAATTACTTCATGAAAACTTTGATCACAATGGAGATCGTCCCATCTTAGTCCAATTAAAAAGCTTCCACTCTACTCATTAATTTATTGATAAACAATAGCCCACAATATGAGACATGGATGCAAACAAAACAGCAATTGTACAGAAACATTCATGGACATATTACTGCAAATGCACGAATATACGTCTCTGACTAAACTTTCCGTGTTGTAGAATTCTTTCCATAGCTTGGGCTTTCTAACTTCATACTGAGATGAAATAACAACAGTTGCTCTGTTCTCGAAAGACAAACAACAAGGAAAACAGACTTTATTGAAGTTTTCTCCCAGTAATTATAGACACAAGAAGAAACACAACGTAACAATCTTTCAATGATTGCATATTACAAATCTATGCAAAATTTTAAAGAGAAATGAAAAAAGGTTCAACCTTTATGCAGAAAAAAAGTGATCAAAGCATGTCAAACGAAACCTCAACCACATAAAGAGTAAAGTTTAATACAAATCCAACAATCCCAACGACGAATGCATAAAAGAGTTACCTCTACGAGAAACAGAAGCGGAAGGAACCCATATAGAATCGCAAAAAAGCCTGTCGTTCTGAAACAAAACACCCATGTTAGAACCACCTGTCACTTTATCACTCACCATGGGAGTTCCCTCTCTCTGTTTTTCTTTTTACGTTTGAATTCTGAGAGACTTCAAAAAAGAAGGATCATGCTTTCAGGGCTTAAAAGTGAAGAAGGTAGTGATGATGACTAGTACAATGCGGAGTGACCGTGACTCCGTGAGGGAAGAAAGCTCAGACCCATTACTCACACCAGACAATGAAGGCTGGTGTTTTGGAGTTTGGAACTTCCAAGCAAAAAGAGACGCAAAGAGAGGCAGAGAAGACGGCGGTTTGAAAATATTTGTTGAAAGTTGAGAACCTTTTAAAGGGAGAGAGAAGAGGAGAGTGATAGATATAGAAGAGAGATTCTTCTCTGGCAAGGAGGGGGCTTGCTGGGATTTAGCAATAAAGATGGTAAAATGACTTGCAGCGTTGTTCACTTTTCTCTGCATGAGACTGACAAGCTTGATTGTTTTACCATTCTGTCCCTAAACTGATTTTCTCTTCTTTTTTTCGATCATGAACTGATTTTCTCTCCACCATCAACTAGAGGCAAGTGATGGCATGGAAGGCTGACGATTATAGCTGACGATTCAGTTAAAAAAAAATGCTGACTATAGTTTCCTTCGGTAATATTCAAATTTTACAGCAGTATGATATTAGCGTGTTTAATTTACAATATATTACATATTTAGTATATTGTCATTCTCAAAATATGTGTTAGTCTTTTTACTTTTTTTATTTCTCAATTTACCAATGTATAATTTACTTTTATTATTTATTATTCAATCTATCAAAACTAAATATCTCATTTTATATGATTCTGGCATTGATTAGAAATTAAGGTCTAGGCCACTATGTGGTCATGGTACTCCAAATTCTTTAATTTTAATTATGTACTTTTATTGTATCATGATTTCTATACTAAAAATAATTAAGGAGTTATTATTCGCTCTAAACTAGTTGGTTAGTCACATGCATAGTTTTGTTATTGAGAAAGTGGTGTGCATGAACAATTAAAAGACAATGGGTGTGTTTGTTTTAAATAGATTAAATTGGTAAATTGCATAAATAGATTGTATTTATTAAATTTTGATAAATTAAGTAGATTGGAAATTTATTATATTTTCTTATTTTTCCCTTGGTAAGTTGGATTTTTTTTACATTTTCTATATATTTATAATACATAAAAAAGTTTCGTTAAAAAATTTATAAATAACTAACTAAAAAAATAAATAAAAGAGCGACATAAAATTAGATGAAGTGGGCCCAATTGACTTTGGTAACATTTTCTATATATTTGTAATAAGTGAAAGGGCTTTGTTAAAAATAAATAAGTAAATTCTCTTTAAAAAAAAGTAAATTAAAACATTTTCTATATATTTTCTAAAAGGGTTTTTGCAGTTTTCTTTGGGTTGTCACTTCCTGACTTGACATTACTTGGATTTTTCAGTTCATTGATTCAAACTTTGCCTAGAAAAACAACCGGATTTGTTTGATTAAAATATTGAAACATTATTAAATATGTTGAAGAAGATCATATCAATTTGTATTGTAAAAATTAAGTTAAAAATGATGGATTTTCTGTTTTCTATGTTGGAAAACTGTATATTTAAATTGTAGCTCTAAACAAATGGGTCTTTTTTCTATTGAACAAATTAATTTTGGGAGTTTAGGTTGGACTTTAGTTTTAGTAGAAAAATCATACTTGACTTTTAACGGGTTGTGTGACGAAATATCTTTGCTATAGATTAGAAAAACAGAGATTTGGTGGTGGAGGATGAAAGCTGAGAAGGTTAATTTCGGAAGAAAAAAAATGTAAATGCAATAGTGACATCTACCAGAAACACAAAAGTGAAACAAACACCATATTTTCTTTGAAAATGTAAATGCAATAGTGACATCTACCTCTTCTGCTCAATACAAACAACACCACCCCAATATTGTTAAGTATTGACATAAAAAGGAGGCATGTAATGTATACTTTTTAAAAAATTATATCACTCTTTATTAAACAAATTATCTTAATTTTCAGCTTTTCTAAACTCGACCCTCTTCCTGAACTCAATGTTTAAAGGAATATCATGCCGGAGGAGCATCAAGAAGCTTGAAAAATGCATAAAAATTGGAACATAATATTTTGTTTGATACCATTTTGGTCGTTCGAGGAATGTATTGTCCACCACCTCCAATATCGCCGCCACGACTGTGGAAATAACCTCCCTTATTCTCTATTAACCTCAATTGGCAATGTTCCTCCTCCTCCTAACTCATCTATTTTGGTATGCTTGCGTTCTCCACCGTCAAAATTGCCTTCCAAACAAAACTATAGCAACCCCTTTTTCTTTCTATTTTATATTTTCCCGTCAGACATTCTCTCCTGATAAGTTCTCTTGTTTGTCAGCAAATTGGCACCAACTACAATTATCTTACCAAATATCAATACTATATGTATTCATGAAAAAAGAAATTAAGATTATCATGAGGGTAAAGGAGTAAAATAAGAAATGTGGTTTTATAGGCTATATGGGTGACTACGAGGAGGCAGAAGAAAACCAGAGCAACAAGTCAAATCAATCCTAATCAGAAGAGTGATGACTCATCACTCCGTTTATACGACAAATATCCTAGCACTCGTCAGACATTTTTATATTTAATATATATCATATAAATTTAGAATGGTGGTCGAGCCGTTGGGGTATACTGACTTTAGTATGCAGTTCAAGTTTGAGCCTACGAGAGAGGAGCGTAAATTTAGTGTCGGATTAGTTATTAGCTTGGATCCGTGTTACACTAGTATTAAGTTGTTCAGGTTCAATCATTTTGTTTTTGGTGAGATACTACGGTGACTTTACTTGATACGAACCCAAGTTTGTATTCGGTTGTCAGCTATAGTTCTTGAGAATATTCCATAGCGGGGAGGATGTCTTCGAGTAAAAAACCTATATGATTACGCCCAGCAGAGATAAGTCACCTACCAATCACTCTCACCTCTCCTTTTCATCAATAAAAAAAATTAGAATGGTAAAATTTAAAATGAGATTGGTAGTTTTGATTTGTACGTCCTTAATTGAAATTCTAATTTTAATTTCTGCAAAGTTTAAAAGTGATTTTGGCCATGATAATGTAAAAATAAAAATAGAATTTGACAATATTAAATGATGTACTTTAAAATAATATGCTATTAATTTTCAAACAAATATATTTTATATTTTAGATGCTAAATACAACTATACAAGTTTTGTTAAACAAGCTCTTGAATTTCTCCCTCCACACTTCACCGACAACGGTTCCGGTGGTCGCCGACGATAGCCGTTGACAAAAAAGAGCTTTTCAAAAGCAACCATAGTCCGGTGACCCGATGGACTGATAGGCCCGTCAAAGAAAATGCCCACCTTTGCGGTTTTGTACAGGCCCAGTACACACTTACTTACAAGAGCCTCAAGCCTAATGGGCATTGTCATCAACCTGCAAAGTGTGGGGCCTTCGCTTTTCACTCGATGAAAAGCCCATTAACAATTGAAAATCTTTGGAACTACCTAAAAAGTGATTTGTCCACAACCGTATATAAAACAAAAAATAATTACAAAAAATTATAAAAATACCTTAAAATATCATATTTGAATATATATATATATATATATTCTACACGGAACATATATATATGTTGTATCCTAGAATAAAATAATAGACTTTACTATTTTCAAGTTCAAAATTTTTTGCATTTCACGTTCTAACTTCTTCAAACTTTTTTCTTATCGATTAAAAGAGAGTTGGGGCGACTAGTAGTAGTATATCCCTACTGGATGTTACTATGCAGACATTATCTCCCCGCTACGGAATGTTCCCGAGAGTCATAGCTGACACCGGCAACGGGTTTATACCCGTGCACTAGTAAGGTCACCGTAGCACCGCAGTGAGAAAAGTTTCCGGAAGGATTCCTTGCTCTAGTGCATGACACATGTCCGCGATAATATGCAACACAAAGTTGTTGTCGCTCCCACTCGAATCCACACCGTGCAAACAAAAGTCACGTACCCTTTCTGCCAAACTACCCTCACGGGGTAACTTCTTCAAACTTTAACCTTCAAGCTTTGGATATTTTGGCTTTAAGCTCCAAACTCTACATTTTTCAATTTTAAATTCTAATCTTTAGTTGAGGGAGGATCGGAGGTCATTCACTCGAAATCATTTCAATGCTTTAAACCAGTAAGATGCACAAGGCCTGAATTATGAGTTTTAAGAAGATGATGAAGATTTACATAATTGAGCTAACCTAACTTTTTATTAACAAATTATTTATTTATAGACTTAAAAGGTGGTATTTCACATTTCAAAAAAAGAAAAGAAAAGAAGTGGCATTTCAAATCTCATAAGAGTGAAACAGTCAGCATATGTGAATTTCACAAAATATGTACATTTGGTATCAATACGGACAAACCAAACAATCAATTTTACCAACACATTTTATCAAATTCCACATTTCGAAAGTCTCAAACAACATACTCTTATTTAAAAAAATCGTAGCTTTCTTGTATTTACCCCCTTGAAGAATATTGCAAAGCATATAGTAGTCTTCCTTTTTTTTCGTTCATTCAAGGCTATAGTAGTCTTTTTATCCAATCAAATAGATCCAAACTAATTTTTAATGTTGAAAAGAGGCAAATTGCATGCATATAATATTATTTTATACATATTACATCTTTGGGAAATGTACGGAACTTTTAGTGAGCTGGCACAACTTATTTGAAATATATAATATATATTAAAATAAATTATGCAAACAAAGATTTGATTGGATGTTACCTCCCTTATTCTCTCTATTAGCCTCAATTGGCAATGTTCCTCCTCCTCCTCCTAACTCATCTATTTTGGAATGCTTGCTTTCTCTACCATCAAAATTGCCCTTCCAAACAAAATTATGCTTGCGTTCTTTCTATTTTCTATTTTTTCGTCAGACATTCTCTCTTGATAAGTGCTCTTGTTTGTCAGCAAATTGGCACCAACTACAATTATCTTACCAAATATCAATACTATATGTATTCATGAAAAAAGAAATTAAGATTATCATGAGGGTAAAGGAGTAAAATAAGAATTTGGTTTTATAATTATAGGCTATATGGGTGACTACGAGGAGAACCAGGGTGACAAGTCAAATCAATCCTAACCAAGAAGAGTGATGACTCATCACTCCTTTTATACGACAAAGGTGGTAGCACTCGTCAGGCATTTTCTATATTTAATATATATATCATATAAATTTAGAATGGTAAAATTTAAAATGATATGGAAGTTTTGATTTATATCTATTTAATTGAAATTCTAATTTTAATTTTTTTAAAGTTTAAAAGTGATTTTAGCTATTAATGAGTAATGTAAAAATAAAAATAGAATTTGACAATATTAAATGTACTTTAAAATAATATGCTATTTATTTTCAAACAAATATATTTTATATTTTAGATTCTAAATACAACTATACAAGTGTTGTTAAACAAGCTCTTGAATTCCTCCCTCCACACTTCACCGACCACGGTTCCGATGGTCGCCGACGATAGCCGTTGACAAAAAAGAGCTTTTCAAAAGCAACCATAGTCCCGTGACCCGATGGAATGATAGGCCCGTCAAAGAAAATGCCCACCTTTGCGGTTTTCTACAGGCCCATTACACACTTACGTCAAAGAGCCTCAAGCCTAATGGGTATTGTCATCAACCTGCAAAGTGTGGGGGCCTTCACTTTTCACTCGATGAAAAGCCATTTAACAATTGAAAATCTTTGGAACTACCTAAAAAGTGATTTGTCCACAACCATATACAAAACAAAAATAATTACAAAAAAAAAGATAAAAATACCTTCAAATACCATATATATATATCCTAGAATACAATAATAGACTTTATGATTGGAAAAGCATTTTCAAGTTCAAAATTTTTGCGTTCTAGCTTTGACGTCTTCAAACTTTAAACTTTAACCTTCAAGCTTTGGATATTTTGGCTTTAAACTCCAAACTCTGCGTTTTTCAATTTTAAAGTCTAATCTTTGGTTGAGGGAGGATCGGAGGTCATTCACTCGAAATCATTTCAATGCTTTAAATCAATAAGATGCATAAGGCCTAAATTATGAGTTTTGAGAAGATGATGAAGAATTACATTAGAAATGAACCAAGAGTGGGTATTTATAGGTGTTAGAGGTTATTTAGATGGATCATTGGGTTAACCTAACTTTTTATTAACAAATTATTTATTTATAGACTTAAAAGGTGGTATTTCACATTTCAAAAAAAAAAAGAAAAGAAAAGAAATGGTATTTCAAATCTCATAAAAGTGAGACAGTCAGCATATGTGAATTTCACAAAAATGTATACATTTGGTATCAATATTGACAAACCAAACAATCAATTTTACCAACAACACATTTTATCAAATTCCACATTTCAAAAGTCTAAAACAACCATACTCTCATTTGAAAAAATCGTAACTTTCTTGTATTTACCCCCTTGAAGAATATTGCAAAGCATATAGTAGTCTTTTTTTTGGTTCATTCAAGCATATAGTAGTCTTTTATCCGATCAAATAGATCCAAACTAATTTTTAATGTTGAAAAGAGGCAAATTGCGTGCATATAATATTCTTTTATACATATTACATCTTTTTGAAATGTACGGAACTTTTAGTGAGCTTGCCCAACTTATTTGGAATATATAATATATATTAAAAAAATAAATTATGCAAACAAAGATTTGATTGGATGCTATCTTTGAAAAAGCCTGCATTCGGCCGAAATTTTGTTTTCTTTCAGACTTGTTTAGGTACCAAAGAACGCTTTTGAGTTTTGACCACCGAAAGTTAGACAAATGGGAACCAAAACGATAAGCTTAAACTGTTCAAGGAATGATCCCAAATCTTTCGGCACTCCAGAGTCTCTCTTTTTAGTTCACACAACCTACAGCCATCCCACTACTGCATGGGAAAGTCAGCTTGTCGTACGTATTTTCCTAACTTTCAAGTCAAGTCGAACTAAGATATGCCTATGTTTTTGTTTGGTTTAGAAATTTATTTTTCAATTTAAACATTATCTCAATCAATACAAGGCACGTTTAGTTTTGGTACATTATTATATTTTTCATGCATATTTTTATTTTCAAAAGAAATATAAATCTCTCTACATTTCATTATATAATCTACAAAAGAACAACCAAAAACATAAATTCAAGGGGATAATATCTCTAACAAAACCGTCTGTTAAATCAATTATGTTAATTTTAGAACTAAAAATCCTTTAATGTTGTGTTTGAGGAACGTAAAAACAAATTAATTGCTTGGACGATTCAAAATATTGCTTTCTAGACAATAGTACTGATCCAAGATGAATTTCTGATGCTTGCTGATATACGGGAAAGCTTACGATGGACATAAGTCATGCGTACATCACTTCTCTCCCATGAATGTGCAAGCAAGAGAGTAGCTAGATAGATAGAGACGAAGACCATTTTTTTAAAAATAAATTTGATTATATCTATAGATGACGACACCTGTATATTTACAAAGCCTTATAAAAAAGATTACATGAGAATTTAGAAAAAAAAAAGAAGAAATTATAATCTTCAAATTCAATGGTCGAAAGCCTTAAATGTCACTGTGACTTGCACTTCTAAAACTTCCTCTACGTAGACCTTAGAATGACAATATACATCTGCCATGCGCATTTCTAGTCTATTTAATTTCGAGCTAAAGTCCAAAACATTGTGAGCATCGCGTAAATCCGAAGTTGCTGCAACTTATTCAACGTTATTGTTTGGTTCATGTGTTTAAGTAGTAGTGTGGATAATACAGTCTGAATTAGCGTCGGCGTTTACTTTGGCTACATTGATTAAACGTACAAACTATACCAACATTAATGAAAAGGAACCCTAGCAGTCTTCTTGAAAATAGTACTATATCAATAGAATCTTTATCCTTAATTCATTGACTTTGCAAGAAACTAGCATGGAGGTCACTTATTTGTTTTTCTTTGGAAAATTTAATGCTTTAGTTGACCTCTGAAGAATGTTCAGGTTTCTCTTTCTTTCTCCTCATATGCTTTGTTTTATTTCTTTGAGCTGAGTTTTGAGTTTTAAACTATCATTATTTACTTTATTTTTTTTTTCAAAGTCAAATTATTTATTCAATTTCTTTTTTTATAAATTAAAGGATGTAGTGATCACTTTAGGATTCGAATTCATGTCATTTTGCAGGTAACATTCATTCTAAACCAACATACTATTCATATATAGGACCAAAATCTTATTGGTAATTATTCATTCAATTTTCAGTAACATTCAACATAATTAAGCAAAATTGAAGATTCGTCTTTCATTTTTTATCAATAAAACATTATATTAAAATCACAACCACCAAAATAGTAGTTGGTTAAAGTTCTTACAGTATTACCCCATACAATAAGTGACATATCTTATAGGCTACCACCACAGGCATGAAGACAACACTGCAAGAAAAAGTATAAGAATTACAATTACAATTAGGAAATCCTTGGCCAATTGAATAAGCTCTCAAGAAACCTAAATACATTAATTCCTGAGATATTGAACTCTCTATACTTACATTTAACCAAGAAGCCACAACGATTAAAACAAATAAAGATAATATCTTCCAAAGAAGAAGTAGATGTTTTGCTGAAAATTCTTGTTTAGTTACAGCATGAGATTATTAATTTACAACAACATTAATTATATATGTTTTAGGTGCATTTGGCTCTTATAAAAACTAAACCCTTGTTTCTTTCTACAAATACATACACACAAAAAAATTATATAAATACAGCCTACACAAACACATTTCTTAAAACATACCGCAATCAGCGCCATATACCATAGCATAAACCAAAAAAATATGCAATTAAAATGTCCAAAGAGTATATAGAATAGTATTTCTGAAAAGCATATTGCACATTATATTCTTCTATATAAAAATACTGAACATTATATTCTATAGAAAAATATATTGAAATAAGAATGCAATTATGATCAATTATAAAAAATTAGAAGGCACAACCCTGGAAGTCAATAAATAGAAGAGAAAGTGTGACGAGTTTCCTTGAAGATATGGATAAGTAAGGCTGCTAAAGAAATGCAAGATCTTCTCGATCCAAAATATGCGAATTCCTTTTCTTAGAGAATAAAAGAATTATGTGTGTGGCAATTATTGATTTAAGTCATCTTAGGAGTAATTTTCAAACTTTAGTTTGTCGTAGGACATGCAAAGCCACACTTACGTACACTTAAATGGAGAATATTATGGATTGAATACCATCTTTTCTTTATCAGACAAATTGTCTTCTTCTTACACTCTCTCCATTCTTTATCCATCTTAGGATATCTGTGCCCATCACTTCCTATCCTCTCCTTTGGCATCTCTTTCTTTTTTTCTTCAATCAGATACCGATGAGACTTAACTTCAAAATCTAGCCTACAAATCACAGCTGCTGAATTTATCTTTTACATTTTCGTGTTTTCGGATTTTGATTCTGTATTAAAATTCAATTATTCCTTCAGAATCTCGATTAATTTCTCTCCATACAATTCATCAATATAACACCCTTTAAGCTGTAAAATTAATTCATGATTTGTTACTAAAAGAAATTAAAAGTGAATTTGCGGAAAAAATGAGTCAGCAAAAGAACACTCTTTTATTGAATTCTTCTCTTCAGATATATTTATTTATAATAATTAAAAACAATATTGATTCCTCAATTAACATTCGCGGCAACATCACTTGTTTTTTTTTTGGTGAAAAACAATTTACTTTGATTAAGTTAAAAAAACAAACGAAAAATACTTTTGCCTGATTCTGTTTGACTCTCAGGCACGAAAAAACTTCAAAATCTTATATATATATATTCACAAATATTTTAACTTGAATTTGAATTAATTAGATATTAAATGGACGTTTGAATACCCAGTATTTTAATAAAAATTTGAAATTCCCCAGTTTTTTTCCCCCAGTTCATACTCGCGATGTGCAGATCGTTAAATTCCACCATTAACGGGTCAATCAGATTAATTGAAGGCAAAAGAAAAGGGAAAAGAATTAACTTGACAATTATAAGACTGCTCAGTGGCAAACTGTCGGTGGCTTAAACCAAATAGTTCCACGGTGGCTCAGCCCCTTTAAGCGGCGGTCAGTCTAGCTGCCTCATGTGGATTAGCTGCTTTGTGGACCCCACATATCACATATTTTAATCACGGATGACCCTCAACCCTCCCATACTCGAATGGACTGACAATTTTTAATACAATAACATGATTTGTGAGTACACGATTACAACACGATATGAATGATATAAATTTAATTTTTGTAATGTTTATTTCATGTATAATGACGCGTGATATGTAAATAGCATAATCCGATTACGATATATCTAACATAAATTGTAACCCCTTCAGATTGAAGACGTCACAAATTATCAATGTTTCATCTTTCTTTTTTTTAACCTTTAATTTTTTTTTAAAAAAATAATTATTTGTAAATCCCAGGAATAATTCATGCAATCCATATTTTTTGTATAGTTATATACGTATTTTTGTGTGACATAGAATACTTGATATATACATATACCAAATTTCATGGTACCAACTTTTGTATCATCGTAAATTCCGAATCAGTAACATTATATTACATATCATCGTACGTTAATTTGCAAGCGATTCTATTTTGATTCTTAACTTTACATTACCAAACTTTGAAGTGAGATCCCAGAGTGCTGACAAAACAAAAAGTGAGATCCCTATAATTTAAAATCTGTGGGGTATCTCCGGAAATGACTCGTCACCCACCACGGTTTCTACGTTGTGGATTAATGTTATTATCAGCTTAGTAGGTAAAATTAAATTTAGTTTTTATTTGAAAGGACGTTGTTTTGGGAAAAATATATATTGCACCCATGTTTGACTTGCATTCTTCAATACATTTAATAGCAGAAATTATATGTATTATTTCTTCACAATAACAATAGCGACACCCATTACAAAAAAATTGATATCTATGTATATTGGATTCGGAACTACCTAGCTGAAACTAACATATTTTATTGCCAAAGAACTGGATTTTTCAGGGAATATCTAAAATAAAGGTGGCTTCTCATGATTGGTAAGAACCCAAAAAAAGTAAAATGTTTGTTTTTTTCTTTGAGTTGATCAGTTTATGTCTAGACGAGGAAGACAGTACCGTGTAGGTTATGGTATAATGACCTATTTGATTGTTTAATAAGACGAATGTGGCAAGCTTTAATAGAAGATTAATGAAGGGGTGAAGTACATATATATGGATTGCCCTATACAGTCTCATAGGCTCAGATAGTTACAAGTGGAAGTCTGATTTCTACATATAACACAACACAGTAAACATGTATATAATCTTTGATAAGTCAATTATTTGTTCATATTGAAAATCAAACTCTCGATTCTTTAGTATTGGAGACGACTCTAATAATAAGTATAATATTGGACGAAATCGCCAAAGCATAATTTGATCCTCACTGAGTTGGTGTTAAAAAAACATTCCTTCAGGACCATATCCGTCACACATGCATATCATGTGGGTATCACAGGAATACCTCATCGCTCATGGGCTACACCACCTTCCTGCATCATCTGCCTGTACATATCATACAGAGATCAAGACTACATAATTTCGATTAAGTGATATTTTTACATGACATTCTTTGAAATAAAAATTGATCAGTCTTAAAAGACAAGTCAAACTTGATAAAAAAAAATTAACTATATATAACAAGATTCAGATTTTTTAATGTTATTAAGTTTTTGAAATATTGTTGTGTCGGTCCGCCCATGACGGGTGAACCGAACTCGGTCGGTCAAGATGTGAACCGGGACGATGAATCGAAACTAATTGGCCAAACCAATTGAGATGGGCCCAAAAGGTCTATATGTTAAGCCCATTAAACTTATTAGGTCCATTGGACCTAAACCCATTTAAGGACTTATAAATTAAGAATGGAAGAATGAAATTTTCTTCCATTCACACTTCCTCCAACGTGAGAAAAAAAGACAGAGGGAGGAGAAGTGATCTTGTTTGCTCCTTGCCACCTCTCTCCTTTCTTCACTCATCCTTCGTTCGTCGATGATTCAGATCCGTTGTGGCATCTAGGTTGCGAAACAGACGAGCACTCCTGTCGCCAACCCGACCGTGGTTTGCTCGCGATACCAACATCAACCGATCCTAATCTTGTTGTCTTTCGCTGCTGGTTTGGTCGAGAATTCCACTGAAATCGAAGTAGGTAACTCAAACCTACTATTATATATTGTTTATTTATTAAAATGGTAGCTAGATTCTTTCATGTTGAATCGCATAATTTAATTAATCGACATAACTCGAATATCCCTTACTTGGATCGTAATGATCAACTTTGTTTAGTCTATATCTCGAAAAAACATAGACGTTCAAATTGTGTTGGAAATTAGACACGGTTGGTCCATGGTTCATAAATATAAGTTCACATGCAAAAAATAGTTGAATTGTCAAAACTTCACGTGACGATTGGTCAATTGATGCATATGGGATAAAAGTACAAGTTCAAATTGAATGAAAATTTTCCAATCTTCATAACTAATCTTAATTCTATTAATTTTTTTTTTAAAAAAGGGGGCAACACCTCATTAATTTATTAATAATACTCATTTATGGCGGAAGAATATCGTTGTTACAACACGAAATAGAAAGACAAAATCAAACCTACATACAAAACAAAGTCAACAACAAGAAAACCAAAACAAACAAAAACACATGCCAGACACAAAAGGACTCAATCACAAAGTCTATCCTGAAGAAACTCATTCCTACCCTTCATTAAAATGTCTCTCAACCCTGTCGGAAGATGATCTAATACATAAAGCCCTCTAAAGAGTAAGTGTCCATATTTAGAGAGTCAATCTGCTGCACTGTTGCATTCCTTGTACACATGAGTAATCTTGACATCCCAACTCTTCTTCAAAATATTCTTGATGGCATCCACTAAGGTCCATTGTTGATTTGCAAAGACCACCTTACAATTAATCATCTTAATTGCCGTGCTATTGTCGCTCTCCACACATACTTTCTTGAATCCCTTAGCCTATGTCAACTCTAGTCCTTTATAGATGCCCCACAATTCTGCATTTAAAGGACTACATTTTTCAAGGTTCATAGCAAAACCTAGGACCCACTAGCCATTCTCAACCCTCAAAACACCAGCGGCACGCTTGTCCATTTGTTAGCAGATGTGATCCGTCATTATTAAGTTTAATCATACCACACTTAGGGGTTTTCCATCCTAGAGCCACTCGTTTGTGTCTCCCCATCTCATTAATCCCTTGTAATCTTTTGGTAGCTTCATACACTTCTTTGGCATGAATCCCGATACGCTCACTCATCCTGGCGATAACCTTCTGTGTGAAAATGTGTTCATTATGCCATTTCCACAAGAACCAGCATGCCACACAAAAAAACTATATTCCAAGGGGTTCCCTCACTACTCCTCTTATCATTCTTAAGATTACTGAGAACCCACGTCTCATCATCTAAATTAAGAAATTCCATAAGAGAACCCTCCTCAACCAGTTCGCTCCAAATTGCTTTAGCATAAATACAACATTTCATAATATGGCCCCAAGACTCAACTTGGCCCGGACAACAATCATAACTTGAGTTGGTAGCAATATGTCTCTTAAATCTCTGTCCGTTAGTCAATAAGGCATTATAAAGCAGAAGCCAGAGGAA
>CAODLS011535635.1:0-16113 GCA_948243855.1 Flueggea neowawraea
TTGCAAAGGTCAATTTCAGGAGGCAGCTGCATGTGAGGATCCAATATCGAAAGAAGCACACTGCAAAAGAACAATAAAATCTATCATGAAATCCAGCTTAACAAGAAAAATCCTTTGTTGTATCCAAGAATTGTATTGTTATAGTATCTAGTGAAGGATGTTGAATTTGTATGGTGTCATATTATCATAAAAAATATCCACAGATTCCAATTGTCATTGCCTCTCTCGATAGCTTGTCCTAAGGCTGTCGTGGAAGAGATTTGACAAAATTCTAGCAACACTTTGATGATGATGGTTTAATACCTAGGAGCAACTGAACCATGCCTCCATTCTGACTCTAGAGAAGGAAGGACTCCAGGCTTCTGAACCGCCATACGGATGACATTGAGAGCAATCACACAAATCTCTTTCTGCTTTTCCATAAAAGTAAAAGAAACATCCCCAAAAGCTATTGTGCTTTTCAACGCATAAATGGCAGGGTCAAGAAAAGGCTCTAGCATCTCCAACAGAAAGAGAATCTTGTGCTTAACTTCCTGAAAGGTGAAAGAAAGCAATGATACTTGTATTAAAATTCTTCGGTTTCCTTTAGGCCCACAAGTTAAAGAAAACTAAAATCTGTTTCTAGCAGATTGCCCCAAACCCTGAATGACACATATGGCAGAAATATGATGAGTTCTTTGCAAGAAGAGAAGAGGGCATATCAGTTCCCAAAAAAAAGGAGCAGAGAGTATATAAACAAAAAGAACAAAGGAATCAATCACGTCGACACTCCATAACAAGACAGAATACCTTATACTTCCCTAATATATCATCCACGTGTCCTGATATAGCCAGCACAATATATTTGAGAGCAGCACGAGCGCAAGTCAATGAATTGCGAGCACCCTGGAAACCATGGCAAACACATGAACAAGTATGAGAATAAAGGAGACACAATGGCAAATTAAGTTGTTGAATACAGAAGGGGGAAAAAGGAATTGCAAAAACCATCACGTGGCAGATTATTGACATTTGGTATATAAATGTCCTTAAAAATGACAGGATATAGTACATAGAGCACCTCTGCATGTGGTAACTACGGACATCAAAAATCATAACAGAAACTGTTAAAAATGAAAATCAGATAAGAGAGGAACACCACATTATAGTCAATCTTCTATTAGACATTAAAACAAATCAAATCTTATAATATCATGCTGGTGGTATATAACACTCCATTTGAAAATGGAAGAGAGACAACTCTACTCTGCGCAGACAATTAAGATTGCATAATTGAACTAACATTGCTTGGAACCCTAAAGGAAATGACTCACTCCCATTCTTTTTCCCACTCCTGATTTCATGACATTGCACAAACAAAATAAGGTAGAAGCTCTTGTGCTCTGAGGCATGTATGTATATAGAAACTAAACTAGCCGTCTAGTTAATTCAAAATAAGTGTTTATGACTTTCAGATATCATTATGTAAAATGAAAACTGCATGCATTCTTCAATAACTTGAATCAGCATAATCACTTGGATGATACACACACCTGAATTGTGCCCAAAAGGTCTTCTACAAGCTCCACTGCTAGATCAATCTATATCATATGCAGCCCAAAATTACGTAATCCAAAAAATCAACGGAAGCAAAAGAAACAGAAGAGGAAAAAAAACAGAAGCAAAAGAAGGCTAAGTGTACCACCAACCTTTGCAATGACTTGAGACATCCAAGGTGCTAGCACACTAGAACACAGATCAATCAAGACACATGCAGCTTTAGCCTGCAGAGGAGTTGAGATTACGTTAATTTTGTAAATCATAATCACCGAACACTAATAGATTAAAAAGGGATGCTTTTATCATAGAAAAGTTCAGTTGACTGCTACATGTATACAAAACAAATATGATCCGGCAGCTGGAAACACACGACTGAAGAGTCCACGATGTCAAATGACTACCATAATAATAAAGAGGAACTCATTGTTGCAACAAAAACTAAGTCCAAATGATATTCTTTTTATAATTCAAGTTCTTGCATAGTGGCACTGGCACAAACATAACTACTATTCCATACAACTTAATACACGAAACTAATTCGAGCTCTAAATACTGTTTTATAAGCTTGTCAGTGCATGCAGGTGGTCATTGACAAATAGGCCTCGTCTAAAAAATAACAAGAGATCCATCAAGAAACACGAGCCACTAATTACAGATCAAAATAAGAGGCTCCATATCATGATTTGTGAATAAAAATAAATAAGTCAATATGCAACAATAGTAAACATTGAAGCAACTTAAAGAACGGACATGTGACGATGAAAATGAAGATAGATAGCCAGCACAAGCATGAAGAAGTGGGTGATACAATGCTGAACAAGACATTGTCACAATCTGCAATCACAAACACCTAACATGGATTAGTTTCCAGAATAATGCATTATCATGCAGCTTAAAATTTGAGTTCCAAAGGTCAAAAAGTTTATTTTGGTGCAAGAAGTAACCTGGGTCAATGCTTGTTGCACGAAAGGCTGTTTCCATGGGGTAAAGTTATCATCAACATAATCCCCAGGACTGCTGACTGAAGGTCGAAGTGCTACAGAAAGTCGCAACAGAACATGTCAAACAAATGCATCAAAACAATCTAAAGATGTAGAAAATAATTGCTTTCATATTCTCATGTCAGTAAACTTTCATCATTATCACAATAAGTACAACTAGTTCTCTTGGAGATACTGATTCATGTCCAGTTTGTTTCTAAAAAAAAATAAACAAGCACAAGTACTCTAAATAGTTACTCCAAAATTACAAAAAGTTGTTAGCTTCATATGACTCCATACTAACATCTATAATCTAACTGCCACATGACAATTTGATGTCAATGATATAATGATTGATAATGAGGGAATATAGTTCTTATTCCAACAATCATGCTATAATCATTCCTCCTACTTGTGTGAAATTTTCTGTTTCTGAAATAAATAATTAAATCCAAAGACTAAAAACAGGATAATAACGTATCTGATTTAACTACGAAATGAGGAGGCATGTAATAATAGATTCAAGAAAACACTAACATTTCTGCCTACTTGTATTGTAAAAAAAAAATTCAGGTGGATTAGAAATTTTTGGTCTCTTGCATCCAACAAGGACAACAGTTCAAATTTAGAGCTACAAGAAACTCTAAAAATCATATATGGAACATCCTTGAACAGCAATAAACAATCGAGACAATACTAAAAAACAAGACTGCTCGTGTAGTAGTTAACCTGGCAGCAATGCTTGGATGAGAGGTAAATCAGACCACAATGCTGCACTGCTTTCAGCCAATTTATGGCAAAGTGAAGGCTGAAAAGGACATAAAGAATGGAAGTAAATTGACTAAATTCACCACCAAATAATACAACTAAGTAATAGTAACATCAGGGAAATGGAATGCTAAGACTTATATGCCTAATACTGCAATTGACCTGTGACGCACAAGCATAAAGAACATGTAAAATGCCTTCTTCCACTGCCCCGATGTCCAAGATATTTAAAATGCTAGCATCCCATTGATCATCAGGTATATGAAATTCTTCTCCAAACAAGCTTGAGTAATCAATTAAAGGAACGGGAATTAATGACTCAGATTTCAATGCCTCCTGTATATCAGATGTAGTTTCATTGGCAGTTGTTGATGAATGTTGCACCGCATCTGGTTCCGAAAGCTTATGCAGGATTCTTGAAGCCTGAAAGAAGCACATCCAAGAAGTTGAAACACAAGACCCATAACTCGACAATTGGAGACAAGACTATAAAGATCAATTAATAGATCATTTACCATCCGACAAATGATTCCCAAATCAGATTCTTTATACGCTTTCCGTAGCAGCAAGAAAATTGAATCTGGACGAAGATAATGCCACTGGAAGCAGATGAGACAAAAGGAGATGTGCTCCGTGATCTTCTTGGCTGGACATTTGCAAAGGAAATCACTCATTTAATTCCCCTTACAAAAAGGGAAATAGAAAAAAAGAAAAAAGAAAAATAGGCTAATTGTTCCTAATGCAATCTTTATAGTAGTATTTAAAAGAAAAAAGAAAAAGAGAATCTGAGGCAACAGGAAACACTGTCCAAGAAGAAAAGAAGAGAAGAAGGCACAACTAGGTAAATGCTTATTTATCCTGAAAGCACTCTTTTCTACTATGTTTATTACAACAAATATCTAATTTTTTTACGTGCAATTTATGATTTGGGATTCCTCATTAACAAAAAGGATTAATTGTAACCGTGCACAAACAAAAATAAAAAAGGCATATTATTACAGATGATAAGAATATTAATAGTTCTGCAATATCACCTCAAAGTTGGAAGAAACAGTTATGGAAGACGATGGATGAATGTTCTTAAGAACTTCAGAACCAGAGATATTTCCCAAAGATCTTGCAGTTTCTCTGAAGTATCAACTAGAATTAGCCATCAAGTCAATTTGCAAGATAAATAATGAAATACGTGCAAAAAAACTTAAACATACACTCCAAAGATCATATAAATCCAAAATAAACACAAACATGAAGGCCAATTGTAAAGGAAAATAATTATTAAGAACAGAGGATTATCTATATGATAAAATACTACTCATGTGGACAAAGGCGCTAAATCAACTAAGCCATCAATTGCAAAACAATAAAAAAAAATATATAAACTGAAAATGATATGACTTACGGTCAAGAGGAAATCAGAATCCAATGCTGGGGAAAAAAATCAAAACAAAAAAGTTTGGCAAAAAGTTTAGCTATAGTCACACACTTAACTAAAACACTAAATCAGAACTACTACTGCTTTCACAAGTAGAAGGACAGCTTATTACATGGCATGGCCACCACCAAAGTGCCAACCTCATAAAAGAAAATCCAACCAATTACAGGCTCGAGTAGCGAGTTCTTGTTTTATAGAAAATCATACAAAAGTACACAAACCTACAGGTTATGAAGAGAAAAGATACAGAGACAATGACCAGAAAGTAGGATAGCAGTAACCAAAACATGCTCAATTTTTTTCAAATTTATATCATTTGGAACCAAATAGTTTATGAGACAAAATTCAGCAGGTTGACTGACCTTTCATTGACAATATGAAGTATGGGGTAAAATGGACCCACAAGCATAACAAGAAACCTTAAGCTTTTATCGGCAGAATCTGAAAAACTGCTTAGATCTGACTGCATGGCACAAAAATACAAAGCTATGAACAGAATTGCATAATGTGGAAACAAACATATATCAAATTAAGAGATTTGAAGAAACAACACTAAACATCTGTACCAAAAATGAGATAAAATGTATACCTCAAGTTGGCGAAGAAAAACAAGCAACCGATTCGCAATGTCTTGAAGCAACTACAAACAATGGCTATCAGAAGGCAAAGAAGATGTGATAATACAAACAGGCCAAGAGTAAAGCATTAAAGAAGGCGTTAAATTATGTCAATCCACCTGAAGATGCATGTCATGAGCATCTTGCTTGCGTGAGGTAATGTGTGGCAGCAAATGATTGACAACTGGTTGAAATTCTGGCTCAAGACCAGTCACAGAAACCCCTATCAGCTGCAAGGCGTGTTCAGTAAAAACAATAATGTGTTATCAAACAGAGCCAAAACTACAGAATTCGAGAAATTAGCAACAAACTCAGTTCTAGATCATAAGTTTTCAGAATAGGGGACAAAAGATTTTTTGAATGTCCAACAATACTTTCAAAGCATTTTTTTTTCTTTTTATATAAAATTTCACACACAGATATTCAAAACCAGAACTTCAAAGAACAAAAATCATATCTGAACAACAAATATTATAAATTGCATGAATTATTACTGCAAGAGATAGATAGCAAAAACTGTCAAAATCTCTTAAGGATTGAATGACTCGAGATGCCTAGGTAATTCAAACTTTATATGATGGAAAAGAGATTCAATAATGTCAAGAAAAAAAAAATACAACAAAGAGGAAAGGTCCATTTCTCATATACCTGAATGAAAAAAATAGCAATGGGATTTCCACGCAGACAAGATATTCGCACATATCGGCATGGAGTGTAGTTCGTAGGGTATATCATATCACGACGTGGTGCTTCACAACGAGGGCGAACCTTTACAAATGTTTCTGGCTGGTTGAGTGGCAAAAGGTGAAGAAAAATATTTCACTTAATACCCAACATAAGAAAACAAACTAACTGCAGCCTGTAGGAATAAAAGTTTCCCCAACTCTTATTTCTGCCAGTATTTTATACCATGTTGAGAAAACGAACAATTAATGATCATAGCAATTAATTCAGCCACGGAAACCCACTAAACCATAGAACCTTGGATTTTCAAACATTAAGCAGTACTCTAATGAGACAGAGGAATAGAACCATAGTCAATTTCTGGTTCTTGTATCAGAGAATTAGCGAAATTACAGTATCGTGTCTTTTAATTTTCTATTTCACAAGTAAAAGAAGAACTGGTGTAATTTGACTTCGGAAACAGAGTTCCAAATCCTTCAAATTTATATTTAGAAGTAAGAAAGCCTCAAAAGAACCCTTTCTCTACAACTGTAAAAGAATTCAAATTTGTTGTACACATAGTTAATAGCCAGCCAACCTAGCAGCTATCATTAAGAAGACTTTTCGTTTACCTGGTAAACATATTCACAGTTCCATCTACGAGATGCAAACATGAAAATGTAAAAAAATTGAACAACCGATAAATAAGAAATGAACTCCAACAAAGAACTAACCTTGTAGCATAAACCAACCGCAATTTCCCATTCAAGCACCAACTTGTTATATATCTGTATATGTGACAGCAAACAAGGTTCCTGAAAACACAAATATCTGATTAGAAGATGTTTATGTATCTCAGAACTCAAAGGAAGGAAACAGCAATGGCCTTTTATTCTCTCAGACTCCAACCGCCCATGTAAGTAAGCAATAATTTTTCTTTTTTACGTCAACATTATTGCTTTCTATTTTAGGTGAAAAAACGCTATAAACAGCAAAAAAGAGTGTTACTTCCCAAACTTGCACAAAATACACAGGAAGCAAGTTTTCTTGTACAACTGAAAGAAAAAACTACACTTTCTTAAATGCCTTTCAATTAGGTTAGAAATAACAAAAACAGTCCAGTCAATGAGTATTCCGTGCCACATGTTAAGAATTAGTTGCCAAATGCCCAAAATGCTACAAAAGGTATGTATGCATAAAAACACACCATGTACAGTATTATTTAACAACCAAGTGTAAACTACATACAATACTTAAAAAGAAACCATTTCAGGATAACAAATCAAAAGAGCCTCCTTGTCACGAGTGCACTGCGAGGTTCGAAATGGAAAAGAAAAATAATAATTAGGACAATACCTAGCATTAAATTCGACAAAAATTTCAAGAATCATTCAATAGATGTTCATCTCTTTGCCTTTACATGGATTCACCAACACTGAATAGATAAAGGAAATATGCAATACACTATTAAACATATACTTCACGAGTACTACATAGGCACTCGTGTGCAAAACCCGATTAAAATTCAAAATTCAGTAGCTTCCTCAGGATTCCACCGAGGAACCGAACTAAACCTAACCGAACCAAACAAATTAAACCGAAACAGATATATAAGAGAGTTCAGTTAGTAAGTATTAAGAACATAAGTGCATAGCAAAACGTTACGTCGAGTTCGAGGAGGATCCACTCCTTGGTGTTGGTCCCAGTGGACCAGTGAGTGCGAAGATCTGTGTCGAGGACATGAGAAGCTTTCTGAGAAAGCGATTCTCTCGACAATGCTTTCACCTTGTAGCTTAACGGCTTCACTCTCGGCTCCAGCTCTATCTCCATCTTTATCTTCTCCACTCTCTCAGTAACAATACTCCCACAACTACTACAGATTTTTCTATATATTTGACTATTGTTAGGGTTTGATATCGAAGGAGACCGCTCTCTCTATCTCAGTCTCTGCTTGTCGTGACGGAGCCTGAAACGACTAGAAGGATAGATCGCGGTGTAAAAAGACGACGATGACGATGACCATGTAAATGAAAAAGGGAAATCACACTTTTTATAGCAAATTAAAATGCCAAATATGAAAAGTGTCCCATCTTATGACTAGTTTTTAAATTAAATATTAAAAATGAAATTCATAAAAAATTAAGATATTTATATAAAAAATTTAACTTTTTTTGTAAAAAATTAATTTCTCAAGAAATTGAGTTTTTTTAAAAAAACAAAAAAATAATTTTTTTAGGTATAAAATCTTTACAATAGTGTAAAAGGTATTTACAATTTTTTTAAAACAACTAATTTAATAAATTTTAATTGGGGTACATTAATGCTAATTTAATAAATTTAAGTTAAAATACACAAATATACACGGGTACATATTAGTGTGCACAATTGTACTCAATTGTACACGGATGTACACAAACGTTCAAGCCATTTACCTTTTTTTGGGTTTAAATTGGTTTATTGTTGGACACTTTAAACTGATTTATTGTTGTACACAAGTGCACATTGGTGTACACGCATTAATTTTTTACAAGTGTACACAAGGTGATTTTTTCATACACATAGATGTTCAAAATGTATTTTTTTTGTTTGCACAAGTGTACATTGGTGTACATGTGCACAAGCATACACAACCTTTTTAAAAATTGATTTGATGGATTTCGGTGTTTGATTGTGTCACTGTGCAACTTTAGAGACTAATCTCGTTTGTTGGCAAAATTATAGGGGCTGAAACAAATTGTTGGCAAAATTAAGGAGCTAAAATAGGTTTTTGGTAACATGTTGCAGCTTCCCTTTCCCAAATCCTAGCAGCCACCAATCATCACTCCACATCGTCTCTGACTTAACCACCATCGTCACCTCTTCGACGCAACTCAAATGACGACAACGACGCTACTCATACGTTCACAATTGCTAGATCACGACTGGCTATGACAATATCAGGTTTCAAAGGACGACAAGATTTGATATTCTAACAACAATTGAGGAGAAGTGATGGAGAGAAAAGAAAGAGAGAAGAGAAGTCAGTGGAGTGTTGGTGGCGGCGAAGAGCACACAGAGCGATTCTGTCACGACCCGCTTTCAGACCATGACCGGCATACAAGACGAATCGAACCGGAGATCCGACCCATCTCGCACAAGCCTCGGATATTCAAACATTCTACCTAACTTATTCATTTATTATCCAATTATTAACAAAGGCTATAAAATATAAAACATTTATTAGCAAAATATAATAAATTTAAATAGATAAAATATACTTTTTAATAACAAAATATTAATACATCAAAATACAAGTAAAATATTAATTAGTAAAGTTCAAAAGTCAAAATGCGAAAATGTGCCCAGTAACCCAATAGAACCCCGTGTGGAACTCTAATATCAAAAACAAAGGTAGAGCTCGAACAAGAGCATACTCACTACTAGCAAGGATGTCTCACTGAGATCGAGGTGATGGATGATTGTTGAGTGTCAAAAATATACCTGAAAAATATCAAAGGGAGGGGATGAGAAATCTCAATGAGGGATGACACTCCAGATCGCCTCTAGGACCTCACATAGACTGTTTTGAAAACAGTTCAAAAATACCACACACACACCCCCTTACATAGACGGGATATTACATATTCAGATTGGAAAAAAAAAAAGGGAGAAAGAGCGACGGTAGAATGGTGGTGGCAATGGAGGAGTAATCGGTATAGAGGAGAAATGAAGAGAGAGAGGGGGGGATGAGATTTTTAGGTGAAGAAAATGAGATTTTAGAAAAGGAGAAAATAAAATTAGACAAATGTGGGATTTTAAAGATTAACACTATGTTTGGAACAAATGAATTCCACAAAATTTTGTGGAATTCATTTGCAATTCCAAATTTTTGTGTTTATATTTGCCACTTTTTCGACCCCGAGGCTATCGACTCGTCTGGGTCGCGCTCGAGAGAGGACATTCGAGTCGTTCGTGTTGCCTAGTAGCCTAGGACTTTTAGATTGAAGACGAGAAAAATGGTGAATTTCACAAATATCAAAATTAGGGTACAATGAAAGATTGTTAAGTTATTGCTACTCTTAGTTGCATTAAAGTAAAGGACATGAAAATAAAAGTTATACTAAAGGCTAGATTAACAAAAAAAAATAAATGACAAGTATAGTTAAGTTTTGTTGATGTTGGGGATGATGTATTCTCTTCTTGTTCCTTCCTCCTTTTATAGCCTCTTGTAATAACCTTGGACTCAATGTTCCATTCTTTGTGCAACCATTCACCTCATGTCTCTGTTAACTGCAACTCCACTTGGCATGTAACCCATTGGCCCATATTCTCCATATGTCTAATAACCGTTGCTTTTTATCCTTGTGCTTGGCTGAAACTAATGCTAACAATAATCCACTTCATTGACATATGTCATCAACTACAATGTATGTAACTTTCCAAAATTCATGCAACTGCCACGATGACTCAAAGTGCATGCATTACTTGTATGTCACCACGCCTATGTCTATCTCCATCTATCGGTCATCACCAAGCTTGGCAGTGTAGTACAATATGACATTTAGCCAACGAGACTTTAATTATAATTTTGTGGTAATAGATACAAGGACCACCTGATTTTCACCCGAGCTTATTAGCAACTTGTCTCATTCTTTGATCTCATGACTAGCTCAGGCTCGACGAAAACTTCTTGAGCTATGACTTGTTCGAGGATATAATATCACCACAACTTGCCCGAAGCTTTACTACCTTATATCATGATGATTTGCTTTATTTTTGGTGGTTAACATATGCCCTTCGTCTTTGCCCTTGGAGAAAACCGCAAGGGTCTTTTCTCTAACGAGCATGCTTAATGATTTTGGCTTACTGGTGGTATTCTTGGTTGCCAAATTTCTTCGGGCCTGACAAATTGATTAGTGTCGAGCTCTTTCATGGTGGGTGAATTTAGCTATTGTTATGGCTCTAAGAGAATCAAGTTGGAACTGGGCCGAGAATGATTAGTGCTCCCAAAATAATTAAATTATTTGTGAAATCCACCACCCATAGAGGCATGGTTCCCAAAAACTAAATATATATTTTTCTCTTTGGCAAGTGGGTGGTTCACTTAAGTCAAGTCCTTGATAATTGTTTACATATGTGTCATTTTGACAAAACATATATAAACCATGTCCATACATGTGTCATTGTTGACACATAAATACTTCTCGAGCTCTCTTTTTTTTTACAATCTTCACAATTCTCGGGCTCTCCTCTTCTCGAGCTTGCTCTTCTTTTTTATTGTCTTCACAATTCTCGGGCTTACTGGCAATTAGTAATTGCCCAGTGTTTTCATGGTTCAAAAAATTGTCAAACATTTAGTACCAATACTAAATTTGACAATAAACTTGAGTTGTGCCCTCGATGCATGACTCACACTTGTTTGTTATCACAACATCAGTTAAATTTGGTGCTCGAACCTCAAAGCCTAAAATTGGAATATTACACAAATTGCATGGTCTTCGGTCGATTTGTCCAATCAAGTGATTTTCAAATAAATGGACTCGAGAACCATTCTTTAACATAATATTTTCAGCATGCAAGGTCCACTTCAAGCCCTCCAAGCCCAACCCTTGACTCTTTGAAGTCTAACCCGTTGGTAGTGGATGAGATTGGTCATTCAATGGCTTTAGATGTTGCTACTATTAATGACCCTAACATGGTGGTTGCGGCAAATACAAATAATGTTGCACTAGACGGTACTCTGAATTCCCAAACTACAGTCCTTTCTACATCTACCCAAACTCCCAAGTTTGATGTTTTAAGTAAGGCTGTGGCTTTAGATGTTAATGTCGACATGGTCGTGCCACCCCAAACTGCTCTTCCCCAGCCAACTCCTGAATATGCAACGGGCACAACTTCTAGTCCTTCTAGCACTTGGATGGACCAAGTTGATCAAGAGAATGTCACCCTCGCTACTCACGTAAAGGGTGGCGAAGAGGATGATGAAGGAGCTTGGACTATAGTTAGCAATAAAAGGAAACAACGAACTCCCTCAAAAAATAAACCGATTCTAATAATGCGAGCTTCCCTGCGTAGTTCGCGTCCTCCTTCTTGCCTTAACTTATGAAGATATTCTTCTGGAATTGCAGAGGTTTGGGTAATGTTGAGCCACAACGAATCTTAAGATATTTTTGTTCTCTCTATTCCCCGATTTTGATTGGATTAGCTGAACCCATGGTGGACTGCAACACTATTCTGAGCAGGTTTTGGGATTCTCTGAATGTGGAACTTATAGCGGTGAACTCTAAGCCCATTCCAATGCTTTGGGTTCTTCAACGAAGGGATTTTGTTGTGTCTAATCTTGTGGTGTCTGAACAATTTATTTTTGTTGATTTCTTTGTTATTAATTGCATTCACAAAGCTATTTTTGTCTATGTTAGTGTATGGTGCAATCGCAGGAGGGATTTATGGAACGCCTTTCGTAACATGCTTTCGTCGGAACCTCTTAGTTGGTTTCTGATGGGAGATTTCAATGCAATCCTTGGGGCTCATGAGAAAATGGGAAAACCTCCTCCTTCTCGGTCGTGCCTTGATTTTAAATCTGTATATAGAAGATTGCAATCTTGTTGATTTGCCATTCAGAGGGGCAAAGTATACTTGGTGTAAGGGTGACTTCAATTCTCAATGCATTCAGAGCAGACTGGATAGCTTTTTGGGATCCATTGGGTTCTTAGACAAATGGAGTTGTGTTTCCTGCTCCATTTTGGCCATACACCATTCCGATCATTGCCCTCTTTTGCTTACTTGTGCACAAGATCCCTCTATCAGCCCCTCGACATTCAAATTTTAGTCTATGTGGTTGGGTCATCTGGACCTCAGACAATTCATCTCGGCTAACTGGAATGTGAGTTGTTCCACGGGTAACCCAATGCAGGTTCTTAGCGGCGAGTTACAACATCTCCGACATAGCTTAATATTATGGAACAAACATGTTTTTAGGAATATTGATCAAAACATTGTGGCTGCCCAAGCTGACTTGATGCGTGTACAAGAAGCAATTACGGTGGATGGGTTCTCCGAGATGCTCCACAGGAAAGAACTAGATGCTCATGACAAATTGGAACAATGTCTTATTCATAAGGAAACCTTTCTTAAGAGCAAAAACATGATTCGATGGCTGGAAAGTGGCGATCACAATACAACTTTCTACCACAGTTTGATTGCTCGCCGCAAAGTTGAGCAATCTATTAATGAGTTACTTATTGACGAACAACTCTCTCATGACCAAAGCACTATCAAGTCGCATACCATCTCTTACTTTCAGAATTTATTTTCAGCTATTGAGACTCTTGACAAGGACTTTTCGGTAGTGCATGATATTATCCCTTGCTTGGTCACTTCTTAGGAAAATGAGGTGTTGTTGCGTCCTTCTTCGATAGAGGAAATTCGTTCAACAATTTGTGCTATGGATGTCGATAGTGCCCCGAGTCCTGATGGTTTCATGGGCCTCTTCTTTAAAGCCTTTTGGGACATTGTCCAACATGAGGTATGTGATGCGGTTGCCTATTTTTTTGATCGGGGATTCATCTCTGCAGGGCTTAATTCTAGCAATCTCATCCTCATCCTTAAGAGCCCAGAAGCTAATGAGATTTCAGCATTTTGTCCTATTGTTTTGAGCAACTTTGTTTTCAAACTCATTACAAGAATTTTGGCTGATAGATTGGATTTGATTGCTACTAGAATTATTTCCCCAAATCAATTCGGATTCCTGAAAAATTGCAGCATCTTGGATTGCATTGCACTTGCTTGGGAGGGCATAAACCTGCTTGAAAAATAGTATTTTGGTGGTAACATGGCATTGAAAATTGATATTAAGAAGGCCTTCGACAAGATGGAGTGGGATTTTATTATGGTTGTTTTGACTGCTTTTGGTTTTGACAATCATTTTCTTCACTGGATTAGAGAGATTTTCAACTTTGCTCGTCTTTCGGTGGTCTTTAATGGCTCTCCCTATGGTTATTTTTCAATTTTTAGAGGATTCAAACAAGGGGACTCTCTGTCCCCACTCTTATTCTGTCTAGCGGAAGACTTCCTCAGTCGTAAACTATCTTCCTTGGTTGATGTTGGCTCCATTGTACTGATCAGTCATGGTCAGTACGCTTTCCCTTCCCATTTATTCTATGCTGATGATATTTTAGTTTTTTGTAAAGCCACCAACACCAACATAGATGCTCTTAATGGTTTTCTTGAGACATATCGACACACGTCTGGTCAACGTGTTAGTTGGGACAAATCCAACATTTTCTTTGGTAGAAAAATCACACAGAGAATAAAGCAACAACTAAAGGATAGGTCAAATATGCGACTTGGGCAGTGGCCTTTCACTTATTTGGGAGTGTCTATTTTTGTAGGTGCTCCAAGGCGGCAATTGCTTTAATGTATTGCTGACAAGATTGTCTCAAAATTTGCTAAATGGAAAGGGATACATTGTCTCAAGCAGGTAGAGCTTGCCTCATTAACTCGGTCATTATGGGTTCCTTTTTGCACTCTTTTGCTGTGTATCAGTGGCCTCGAAATCTCATTCGGTACATAAAGAGCTCTATCAAGAACTTCATGTGGACAGGCTCAACTATCATCAAAAAGTTAGGAAGTGTACAGGACTACAAAGAGAATGGTGAATGGAAAATTCCATGGCAATTGTGGCTAGCTTTTCCTTCCCTGGTCCTCTCTCATACTGGGGATCAGCTTTTATGGGTTTCTTCCACAGATGACAAGGTCACTACCAAGGCCTCATGGTCTTAAGGAGTTGTGGCATCGATTCATATGGGCTAATTACATTACTCCTTCACACTCTTTTATTTGCTGGAAAGCGATTTATAGTCGGATGTTGACTGAAATGGCTTTATTGAGCCGTGGATTTACCATGGTCTCTATGTGCAGACTCTGTTGTTGTTTCATCGAAACTCTTAGCCATTTGTTTATACATTGCAGCTTTGCTAAAATGGTGCAGAATCTTTTTGGCCATCATTTACCTGTCTGTGAATCTCTTGCATAATTGTTTGCTTATGCCGCCACATTTAGATTCAATTCTCAGCTTCGAGCTTATTGGATGACTTCTTTAGTGACCACGGTTTGGATGCTATGTCAAACTAGAAACAAAGCTATCTTTGATGAAGTACCACCATCTTTATCCTTGTCTATTCGGCGCATCTGGGGGGCTATTCATGAGGCTGATTACTTCCAGGTTGGTTCAATGGATAATAGTCTTTCTGATCTTCATGTCCTGTGGCAAATGAGTATTCAATGAAGACCATATAAAGCTCTTCAAATAATTCTAATCCGTTGGCAGCCTCCTCTGCCGAACTGGACGGAGGTTAATACCGACTAGTCTAGCTGTGGTTCTTCTTCAGGTGCTAGTGGCATTTTATGCAATCCCAGAGGATTTCCCAGGGGATGTTTCTCTCTTCCAGCACAACGATCCCCGACCTTTGTTGCTAAGCTTATTGCTGCTATTTGGCAATCAAAACAGCTTGGAATTCGGGCTGGCATTCATTATAGATCGAGAGTGACTCAACCTATGTGGTACAGTTAATCAAATCTCGATCTGCATCGGTACCTTGGCAAGTCTATGTAGAATAGCAGGAATGTTTGCATTATTTGTCCCAAATGCAGGTGGTTGCTTCTCATATCTTTCGAGGATGCAATGGAGTGGCAGATAAGCTTGCCAATCACGGAAGATCCCTACATAGCCCTAAATGGTGGCATACTTTTCCTCCTTTTTGTGGATCACGCATATATGATGATTTAAATAGAGTAGAGCATTTCCGCTTTATTTAGTTGAGGACACTATTGTTCTTTACCTTTATTTGGGTTGTATTTTGTTGCTCTTTATAATTTTTGTTTCTCTTTAATACATTTTTGAGTTCAAGAAGATGAAAAAGTCGCAGGAGAGGTGTCAACCTAATTGGGATATCCTTGTTGCGGTAATTAATTCTTGAGACTCATGCTTTTTATTTAAAAAAGTTCCACTTCAATGCACTAACAAAAATGAACTCGGGGACAATTTAGATGCATGCATGCGTGTTGGATGTAACGAGCCCGAACTCATCACACATGCTTGCATGTGTTTCATATTTATACAATTTAGATGGCTTAC
>CAODLS011535639.1:0-11193 GCA_948243855.1 Flueggea neowawraea
CATATTGAGCAGGTTCACAAATTTTGGTTTCGGCAACTGTCAGCATCTAGACTCCAGTGAAACATCTTTTGGTTAGTGATGCTCTTTTGTCTGAGCTCGTCTTTTGTTTTGTAGAGCTCCGCATCGAGATGTAGTTAGGCTTCTAGGTTGCCATTTTGACTTTTGGATTATGTTTCGTTGTTTTTTGCATTTATAACCTTTGCTATATATTTATTTATATATATATATTTGATTTATGATGTTTTGATTATTTAACGTTTTAACAAATGTTTTATAAACTTGAATCGTTTGAGTAATATGTCTTGATCTCTGAGGCTTGTGCGAGATGAGTCGGACTCCCACAGACGGTTCAGCTCGTACACCGTTCACGGGCTTTCAATGGGTCGTGACACTATTAGTCTCACATCGAAAGATATCATAAAGAGGAGGGGAGCAATGAGTTATAAAAGGAAAGAACCATAAACACTTTCATGGCCTCCCTTTGGCCCAAGTTTTAGTTTCCAAGTTGGAAGCTGGAGCTATGTTGAGTGAAGTTTTCTGGACCTTAAGGTCCTTCACTCACCGAACGGGAGATTTGATGTTCTTTATTTAAGTTGAATTTTTTTTGAAAAACATCTCCGATAACCGAACTGGAATTGACCTGTTTTAACCGAACTGAAATATTTGAATCTCCGAATTAAACCAAACCGAAATTTTGGAGATTTGGTTCGGTTCCAGTTCTAGAGAAAATAAAATCTCCAACCCGACCCGTACTCATCCCTATGATTAGCTGCTTGCCCATGATAGAATGCCAATTAGTGGCTCTTAGCATAAAAGTAGTATGTAAAAGCAATGAATTAATTCCAAGTCCATACTTCCACTCAGAATTCAACCAAAGTGGCGCCAGAAATATCCAGCAAAAGTTATATGGACAAGCAATGATACCATAATTACATATTTGTATTCAAGCTGAAAACGAAATTGATCAAAATGGGTAACTGGATAATAACCACTCCACCAAAAAAAAAAAAGATAGCCAAAAAACATGATTGATCTCCGTGTAATTCCATGACCAAAAAAAGAAAGGAAAAAGCATCAGCTCAACAAGATCTACTGGTTTGATCACCACATATAACATTAAGTCCAATATAATCACCAGTGCATCTAATAAGGTTCCAACCACCAAAATACAAATGACACCTTGCACATCTTCCAACTCCACTAAAAGTTCCTCGGAATCATCACTTTGCACCAGGATAGGAGTTCTGCAAATAAAAGCTGAAGAATTGAAATTATAACTCCTACTCAAACCTAGCCGATCTAAAGTTGCTCCCTTTCATCTCAAAAAGAAATGTTGTTGAACTTTCCCTCACACTTCAAAACCTGCTCACTCAGCATTTTTCCACTATTAAATCAAAACCACCTCCCTTTCATGATGAAACCTACAGCGCCCCTTGTGCAGAGCCTCATTCACTCAAAAGAAGTACTCACCCACTACCCACATACAATAAAGCAGTCAATTTGACTCCACTTATGAAAGATACTTAAACACCTTTAGTGTCCAACCAACTATCATAATGAGTAAATTTTCCTAAGTCTTTCCAATTCAAAAATACAAAATAAAAAGACTGGCTATAAATTAGATTATTCAGACATGATTCCAATTCTTAAACATGAACCGAACATTATAAAAGGTTAGTAGTAATTCCATTTTTTGTTCCACTCGATTACAATTCATTGGACGACTAAAGCGACTACAAGCTTCAATTACTACATCAAACTACAATGTGATTTGAAAGACTAAATCCATCCTCTATATAAATAAGAGAACAATCAATTCAGCCAAAAATTTAAGAAAAGTGTTACCTGTTCCGGACTGTGGAAAATTTCAATGAATGGATATTCCTTCTTCTGCCGAGTTAAACAGAAGCCCGGATACTTAGGGCACTCGACCTTCTCAAACAAACAACACAATCATTAACAAAACCAAAACAACAACAGCAGCAACAACAAAGGAACAGCCTCAGTAACGAACAAACTCACACGCATAAACTTCACGTGATGAAACTCAACAGCTGCTTCCTCAAGTATTCAGTCTAGATGCTTTTGTGTAATTTCCACTGCAAGAACCTCTACTTCAGTTTAAATCAAATCAACAAAGAACAACAAAGAAACAAAAAGGTTAGTGGTAGAATGGTAAATCTGACCTGATGGTGAAAGCGACAACGACAGGGTGGTCTTGGTGGAGAATGTTGACGAAGTCACGTTCCGATGAGAAGAATGGGCGAGAGGGTCCGAGGTCTTTGGGGTGCCCTATGTAGTACCTGAATGGAATTAACGACAAAACCAGTGTCGCAATGGGATTAGAATTGATAACCAAAAGGACAGGATTGGAATATTTCCTTTGTTCAGAGACGGAGATTGAGACTTACGTACATGTTGCTGTAATGAGATCCTGCAGAATGCAACAGCGCCAACCTATTTAGCAATATTACTCAAATTGTCAATTGTATATTCAAGGCAAGACATTAAAACAGACAATTTGTAAGGGAAACACGAAGCAGTTGTTTGTCAGATACATGGAGTACAGATATGCAATGCATTATTTCAGTCACAAAAATATGATTCTGCAATAGGCCTGACTAGTATGTTCACAATATTCTCAGTATTGCAAATAGCCAAGCAACCTCACATCAATGGAAAGTTTATTGGCAGAAAATATTTCAAGACTTACATTTCCTCTTGACCAAGCAAAGAAACTCTTACACCGCAAGAAATGAAACTGCTTTGATCTCCATGGAGTGTTCCGTAAAGGTAAAACATATAAACAATTAAGACAAGTATGGAAAGAAGAATTGAGCCAGACAGTGGCGGAGCTAGGATTCTAGCTAAGCCGGTGTTGAAACTACTTAGCTAGAATCTGGCTTACAATGTATACCGCAAAAAAAAAAAATATATATATATATAATTGCATTAAATCAAACAAAATATTCGAATACATGTAGAAATCATACAATTGAGTGAGACACCAAGAGTTCTTAAACATTCAACACTACTCTTCCATCTCTTAATTAAAAATTTCTCCATAGACTAAATCAAAAAACAAAATAATAGCAATTAACAAATTTAAGTCTAGCAAGACGACAATCCAAAGCAATTCATTATTCACCTAGCAAAGCATCTAACAAATTCAAAGGCGTTCAAAGTTCAAACAAAATTTACATCTAATCATAAATTCAACAGTCGAACAGTCATTTTTCTCATAATTTAAACACAATCCAACAAAACTACACGGGATTTTCTTTAATCCATTCAACATTCTCTAATTCTCTAACCCTAATTAGGATTGAAATTTGTAAAAGAAAGAGAGAAAGGGACTTACCAGGTGCGGCGGCCGGCGGAGAAGGAAGCAACGTGGCGGTGTGGCGTGGATGGAGGTTGGATGGCAAAGTGTGGAGTGGAGTTGGAGCAGTCGGGGAGGCACGAGCGACAAAGAGAAAATGAGAGAGGAGCTGACTGAAGGCTTCTGCAATTTTTCTTTTAAAACCAGTGGAGCAAAACGGCGTCGTTTTGCTCCATTGATATTTAACTTTTTTTGAAACCACAGGAAAAAATGACGTCGTTTTACCTCGTGGTTTCAAATTAAAAAAAAATAGAGCAACACAGGAGCCGTTGTTTTGCCCTGTCATGCTCGTCGTGTCTTCCATGAACCCAACAACAGGTGCTGGGTTCATCCTATGCTAGGAGCGGAGCCGCGCCGGAGGGGGTGCTCCTATGGCACTCCTCCGGCGGAACCTGCTTGTCCTACAGTGGCTCCGGCCTTGAGCTAAGAGCTGCTGGCTGTGTTTAATGGACTTGTTGCCAACTTGGAAGGAACATATCAGCCATGACCATTACCTGGGCCAGTTTCAATGAAATGCTGCAGAATGATTGAGCTTCTACCAATATTTAAAGAATTCAATGCAAGGCATCGAACGGCCTGGTAGTTTGCTGCAAACCAGTGAATCTGATATATTTATCAAATAGAACAGTACACCAGAAGAAAAGTAAATGCAAAACTTTTGGGAGTTCATGTTGGTGACAATCACTATTCGATTATCCTTTGAAATGTGTAAAATTTATGCCCTGCAGCAAGAATTAAGTTCTAGAAAGAAATAAATGTTTCTCTTGATGTTTATTCAATGAATCATTAAGATCAGAAATAATTTTCTAATGAGGAATTGGTAGCATCTGAACTTATCATACATATGGAAAAACGTGAGACAAAAAAGAAAACCAAATAGCTAATGGGTATCAATAGCTGCATAATGAAACAATTAGTTTGCCATGTGACCAAATGCAACCAAAAGCTTAGAAAGTTAGTTACTTTGTTAACACGTGATCTAAATCCAAAGACACTGTTGTGACACCATTAATTCAACAAGAATCCATGCCATTATGACCGTATCAATTGTTGCCAAAAATCAATTTTTAAAGAGTGATCCCTTCGTAAGTAAATCAAGAATTCCAAAACTAAAGGAACAATTCTCACATCTTTAATCGAAAAGTCCCCACATTACGTACACCATTATGACTATATCAGTTTGCGTGAAAGACCAATCCCTCAAAGTTCACCTTTTCACGAAAGGATCAATTTCAAAACTAAGGTTTTAACACTAACACACAACATTAATTCCAATAGGTACCGACCGTTACAATTGTATCAATGTGTATCACAAATTAACTCCTTACAGAAAAATAAATACTTTGTAATCAATGCCAACAGTATCAATCCACACCACCTATGTAGCATGGAAATGTGAACAAGAAACGTCAATTTTAAAAAATATAGGAAACGAAAACGTGGAGGAAACGTATAAATAATAAAAATATATGAGTGTCTTTTTAAATATAAAAAATATAAGAATCTATTTAAAAACATCTATAACTTGTAAGTTCCTTAACAAAAAAAATCTAAAATTTTCATAATCAAAATTGAAAGGAAACAAATAATGCAATGTATTTGACATAATATATTATATTTTATGGTACTTCCTCCATGTTAGCTTCTTCATCTCGCATTATATTTTTTTCGGCTTGAACTAAAAGTGCCTCAAACTCTGGTTCATCTAAAAAGAGATTGGCAACTTCAAGAACACCTACTTCATCAATGCTTCCAAATCCATCTCCACGAACAGCCCACATTTTTGTTTTTTCTTCATAAACATATTGAGAGGTGCTCTTTGATCAGAGGCAAAGATTATTATGAATATAAATTAAGTCTTTTGCACGTTTTGGATTTAATTTATTCCTTTTCAGTGAATGAATGAAGAAATAAGTGCTTCAATTTCTTTCAGCACAAGAAGAAGAGCTAGGTTGTCCAAGCACTTTAAAAGCTAATTTTTGAAGTAAAGGTGCATGTGCACCGAAGCAAGCCCACCAATGCCTAGGTTCTGAATCATACATACCAGCAATAATATCAGGATCTCCAAATGTCCCACTTTTAAGAGAAAAATTAGCAAACTCATTGTTAGCTTTAGTTCGCTCCTCCTCGTTAGAAAATATTTGCCTAAAGCAATTCATTCTTTCAACGGATACTTCTTTATCCATATGAGGTGACACTGTACCTTCTCCTCCTTGAAGCCATTTGTCACAATAATACCTTTTAAAAAGCAAAAAAATATTAGAATAATAAAAAAAACTGTAAAAAAATTATGACTATGAGTATAATCTAAAATGTCACCTTGGATTCAATGAGTGAGCTAAGCAATGGAGTGGAGTGTTGTTCTTTGCCCAACGCTCAACAAGAATGGTATGGACCACATAAAAAAAGGATGAAAAGTCATTTAGTTGTTTTCCTTTATGCTTAAAAATAATCTTCTCCACGTTTTCAATCATGGAATCCCACATTTCATACACCAAGTGAAGACAAGGTTTGTTTGTATCACAAAATTTAATCATATCATATATGGGTCCAGTGAAATTAATAACATAATCAAGTTTTTCCCACCAATTCTCATCTAACACTTTTTGACGAACATATTTAGCCATTCTTTGATCATCCTCCCAGTATTGACTCCATTGATCACTCAAAACTATAGCTTCTAAAGCACACCTAATAAGTTTAAATCTTTTAAGCATGATAATAATAGAAGCAAAACGAGTCTCTGCTACTGAAAGCAACCTTAAAGTGCTAAATCAATTGAACATAGCAAATCTCATTGAATGATTCATAATGAAATTCTTGATTTCCTTAGCATCAAAATGAATATCTGTGATCCAATTGCACTCCTCATATGTTTCTTGATTTTCTCCCACATTCTTAGCAGCACATGTATTTTTCAATGCAAGATTAAAAGTATGAACAACACATGGAGTCCAATAGATATTTGGATACATACCTTCAATGATTTCACTAGCACCTTTGCAATTTTTTGCATTATTAGTAATGATTTGGACCACTTTGTCATGACCAACTTCATCAATTACCTCTTTCAAAATATTAGCAATAAAACGCTTATCTTTCACTTTCCCTGAGAAATCCTGAGATTTAATAAACATAGGGACATATTCACTTACAATCATTACATTTATTAAAAGTGATAATTGTGCAATTATGTTGATTTTTGTTGGTGTTTAATATGTGTTACTGACTTAATTTTTTCTTTTATGAGTGTGAGTGTGTAAATTAGTGGTGTGTAGGAGTTGTTTTGGGAATGAATGTGTGTGTTTATGTGTGTTAATTTCCAATCAAGTTTTAATGTGTTTAATGGTGTTTTTTAATTGTGATCTTTAACTAGTCAAGAAGTGGGTTTGGTGGTTATTTGTGTGTTGAATGACATTTGGTGCAGATGGCAACTGTTGGAGAAAGCATTGAAGATGACATTAGAAGTGTGTAACTCATGTCTTGGTCGAGAGAAGTGTCTCAATTGTGACATTGGAAGGAGCTGGAGTCACTGTCTCGGTCGAGACATAAAGAGTGGACAGAAAAGTGTCTCGGTCGAGACAATTGGGGCAAGCTGGCACATACATTTTCTATCTTCAGAAACTGAAGGGTGAGTCTTTTGTAACCCACCTAACGTGCATTGAAACTCATTCATTGGGAAATTTAAGCCATGAGAAGGCTATAAAAACCATCCCTTGGAAGGAAATAAGGACAAGTCACATGACAACACAAAATCTTTTCCATTCATTTTGAAGAAGAGCAATAGTGAGGTCTTGAAGCCAAGGTTAAGAAGAAGAGTTCAAGCGATGGCAAAGAGTTCTTATTCCTCTTCCCTAATTCTTATTTATTTTGATGAAATTGATTATTGTTGTTGTTTTGTTTTCAATTACTTTGATGGATAACTAAACTATTTGTAAGAATTAACTCTTGAAGCATTCATTCGATGTTTATCTTTTGGGTGTTTATTGAATTCCATTGTTCTAATTACAATTGAGAGATTGAATTAGATTATTTGTGTTATCTGCGCAATGAGAGTTATAGCATAATAGACTTATAAACATTGGGTTAGTTGAAAATCACTGAGAGATCGTGAGGATTAACTAATAGCTCGAAAGATTGCTTAATGCATCAATTGGCATAACTTGGGTTAGAATTGGTAATCGAGATATTAGAATTTCACTCTTGTTATTTTGATTTAATAGTTGGTTGTCGCTTGAGAGAATAACTAAAAATATTGGATAACTAGAGCATTAACATCTTTAAACCCATTAGAAAGACTAAGAGGGAATGTGGATAGTGTTGATTCCTGATTTGTGACTTTGATTAATTTTTAAAGCATTAGTTGAATTTCAGTTCATATTTGTTGCTTTTCTTTAGTTTATTAATCCTCCAACTTTTATTCTCTCAAACAAAATTAACTAAACTGATTGGTGGATAAATCTATAGTCCTCGTGGGAATGATATTTTTACTACTTGAACAACCGTGCACTTGCAACTTAACAAAAGGTCTCCTTAATGGATCACTCCAATCGTCAATAACAATACTAATGTGCTTTTCCCACCAAGTGCTCTTAATAGGTTCTAGTAATCTTTCAACATTTTCTTTCTCTTGTTGAAGCAATGTGGTTCTTCATTTATTATAACCTGGAAGCACATATCCACCCAACGAATGGTTAGCAACAAATGAATAAAAACTCACATAATAAGGATTTCTGGACAAATTAAATGGTAGACCTCCAGTATAGAACATTCTAGCTATTTCTGCATCCAATTGATTTCTAGTTTACATATCAAATGCTTTACCAAGAGGAGAGTCATGAATTCTTCTTTTTTTAAAAGAATCTGAAATAGTAGTATCAATTAAAGTCAATGTATGTCTTTCTAAATTACTGCTGGACTTGCTAGAAGAAGGCAACGAGACTCACTTTGGTTGGGAATTCAATGCTCTGTCAGAAGCTTGTTCTTCTAATTTTTTCATGTCAAAAAGATCATCAAGTCTAACTTTTTTGCAACCATCTATTCCTTTCCTTTTTCTTATAGTAAATGAGCTTATACCATAGTTTAACTCCATTGTTTTTCTTCAACACAAAAATTGCAAATCCACTTACTGCTACCTCCTCCTTCTCTGATTTTGTCAAGTTTCTTGACATATTGCCACAAAGGACTGATATTTTCACTAATCGGGGTAGCACTTCCACTAGAATCCATAATTCAACCAAATTGAAAATTTGTTTGTATTAAAACAAAGTCAGAATTTATATTTATTTGATTCAATTCTACAAATATGAATTATGAAATAACATATGAAAAATAATTACTCGAGAAACAGTGAAACAAGTTTGGAGGAAAAATAATAAAAATCAACAAGTGTTGTTGGGTAATGGGTGGCTTCACAGAAGATATTTCATGCTAGAGTTGGATTGATTTTTAAAGTGGAAATGTGTTTCTTAGTAAAAAGATGTTTCCAAATTTTGGCTTATTTAGGAAACATCCCCTAAACATTTTTCTGAAGTTTCCACATGTTTCTGTTTTGGAAATGTTTCCAAAACAGGGAAACTCCTCAAGGGAACCGTTTTTGTGCAACAGAGCACACCTCTAATACATTACCTATTGGATCAGGAGCAACCTTGCCTTCATTCATGAAGGACTTAGTTGTAGCATGCAATTTCTTCTTCACCAGGTAATCATATATGTACACATCAAGCCTACCAAACAAAAACCCATAATCAGGACTAAAACCTCTTCGGAATCACCAAATCCCAACACTATGAAAGCCAATAAACACAACCCACTTATATTTTATCTACCTCCTATTTACTCTGAGCCTTCATCTCCTACCTCCTATGAACACCGCAAAACCAAATTGTTTACAAAAAAAAGTCACATCAATTTTGATGAATTCAACTTTGAAAGTAATGTTAGCTAATTGAAGCCAAAACCTAACCTCAAAATCAAGAGTCTTGACGGATCCAACACTGCGGTTCAAGATTCACCAAATTATGACACCTGCGATCTCCACTCCCCATAAAATATGCCCACGAGGGATCACCCTTTGTCTCCAAACTAATCAACTTCCAAATCAACTAATGTTCATAAGAAAAATTATTAAATTTTCCCATCAGTAAGAATTCAAATAGATGACAAAATTACCTAGACTTGCAGCAGCAATTGGTTCATAGTCAAAACGGTCAAAAATTTCATGAACTAGAATTCTTTAAAGAATTAAAATCACAAATTACCAAAAAAAAAGAACAAAGCAGAGAAACTCTCCTCCTTTCATCGTGATAGAGACAAAGACACCGGCGACGACAAAGCTATAGAAAGGACCGAGACAACATTGAGGGTGACATAAAACAAGTTGAGAGCGTCGACATACAGAGAGAGTGTGTGAAGACGATGACACAAAAGGAGAGAGAGAGATGGGACAACGAGCATTCAATAGAGTGGGCGAGGGAGAAAGACTGTAGGGAGAGAAAGAGAGAGTTTTGACGGAGATAGACTTGGTCGAGAGAGAAAGAGAGCGTCGACGGTTCGAGAGGGGCAAGAGAGAGAAAGAGGTACGAGGGAGAGAAAGACCAACATGAGAAGGTTGGAGTCTTCATTGACATAATAGAGTGGTGCTACCGAGAGATAGACCGATGGGAGAAGATTGAAGTCGTTGAGAGAGTAAGAGACGAAATTTAGACTGTGTTTGGGTGAGGTGTTTTGATTGGGATGAAATGATTTAAGTGTAGTTCAAAAAACTGACATTTGTTTGGATCAAATGGAATGGATTGATAGAAGGGTTTCAAATGATTTTGAAGGGTTATTATTTGTATTAAAATTCACGAGGTTAGTAACTATGAGTTTGATGGAGTGAGGGGAACAAAATTTTTTTTGAGGTCAATTATACCCTAATTTATTATTTTAATACCTATTTTACCCTTAATTCTATTTCACTCTAATCTTTAACATTTTTCTCACATGAACAACAAGTTTTCTCTAATCTCCCTTCTCACACGAACAACAAGTTTTTTTTTTTTATGAAATTGCAACACATATTTCACATATCAGTGGCATAAGTTGTTTGCATGATTATTTACTAGTACGGTTTAAGAAGACGGAACAACAATATTCATTTTTATCGCACTATAAGGTTCGAAGGAGAGATTGTCAGAGATGAATTATTGTCTTCACTCCTGACTCCCGTTTACTATCATGCTATGATAACAATGAGTCCTAGTGCCTTCACAAGTTTGTGTTCAATGTTAGTTAAAGAATGTGGTCTTCGGCGAACACTACGAGCGACTGTAGAGGAACAAGTCTCAAAATCACTTTATTCTTATTTATTTTGTGTTTGGACTCGATTTTTTTTGTTTTTTAGGTGTTTGGACTGATAATGTTTCAATTTTTCTATGGTAGAATCAAACATATTGAAGTATTTTTTATTCATAATTTGATTTCATAATTTATACATTATACTTTTTAATATTTAATATTTAATAGTTATTTTTTATTTTTTATTTGGATTATCTGAAAGTGTTTATATAGTTGTTCATTATTAATTCACAGTATGATAGATTATTAAACTATAAAAAAACAAATAAAACTATGCACTAATATCTAACATCATAGGGACAAATTTGAAATATAATTAATCAACCCATCATAACCATTCCATTCTAAACAAACACAATCATTTATTAAACTATCATTTACGATCAATTCGTCCCAAACAAGTTAAAATTTTTATAATACATTCTGTTCCATTCCAGTCCAATCCAATCTATTACTAACACTTCCAAACCATT
>CAODLS011535742.1:0-11327 GCA_948243855.1 Flueggea neowawraea
CATGATTGATTCGACCAAGCGTGTCAAGCTGAAAAAGTAAACTTAGCTATGTGGATTGTCTGGTGTAAGAGGGGAAGTTTGTTTCTAGACGCATTCGCACTAGTATCAAAAGTTTGCTTAGTCGACTCTCATGTAGCGTGACACATATTGTGTGAACTATGAGTAAACCTTTCGTGAGATCGAGTAGTCCGAAAGCAGTGATTGTGTAGTTACGAACTAGGGGAAGGCATACGTTTCCAGCAGTTTGTGTTGTTGTTGCATACACTTTGGTAGAAAGGAACTGCTCTACGAGATACGCCTTCTAGCATGATTGAGATATGAACTGTTATATAACCCTAACAGGTGTATAGCAATTACACTCTCATTGGATGCTGGTCGAGCAGTCTATTTGCCTGTATGACACGAGATCTTCATCATCATTGATATTAGTTCTATCATGATACATAACGAGTTAATGTATCGTCATGTGTGAGTGAGAGATATTGGAAAATGCGGTTCGCCCATGACGGGTGAACCGAACTCGATTGGTCGATGTACGAAACGAGACGGTGGATCGAGACCAATTGGAAAGCCAAATTGAGGAGAATCAAACTCGGTTAGTAAGGTGTGAACCGAAATGTGAACCGAGACCAATTAACAAGTCCAATTGAGTTAGGCATAAAATGAGCTTGTTTGACCCATTAGGCCTGTTTGGAAGGCTATATAAGGAGCCTTGCTCATTTCCATTCTCATAACTTCAACACACTCCAAAGAAAGGGAGAGAGAGAGCTCTCCACCGGGAGAGAGCAAGACTCGACCTCCTGTCCCGAGTCCTGCACAGATCACATTGGCATCTAGACTGCTAAAGAGTCAGGTATTCCCGTTGACATTTCAACTGTGATTTGCTCATAAGACTAACATAGAATTGGTTCTGCTTCCCTGCAAGCTTCCACTAGAATCGATGTTAGTAAATCAAACATATTTATTATACTGTTTATTTGTTAACCGATATACGATTCCTTCATAAGTCATTTTACTTGCTCTACTGAAGTTTGAAATTGCGACATTTCAACGTTGAAATTAATTTCATTGCCAAAATGTTATAAACCCATTAGTATATAATTTGAATTAATTGACAACTTATAATTTTGTTATTTCAAAATTAATACGTTTGTTCTAACTAGTTTTTTTTTTTAATTTAAAAATAGTTGTTCAAATCTAAAAGGAGTTGCTAACAATTAAAGGGATATAAACAGCGTCTAAGATCCATCGGCAAATCTTATAATTAATAATATATATCCAATTATTCACAAGGTGGTAGCAACGGTCAGCCATTTTGAATCAAGTAGCACAAGATGTAGCGACAAATTCACCGACCATCGCCGCTACAAATAAACAAAAAGAAAACTCGCGAATGAAAGTAAAGAAGGAACAGGACAATAAATAGGCGTGACTGACTTTGTGAACCACCGAACCCAATTCATTAGCTGCTTTATAGAAAGCAACGGGCACAAACGAAATGAGGTATCCCCAAAATGCATTATCATACACCTTTTCAGTTTGCACAAACTCAAAAAAAGGGCAAACCGAAAAGATGATAAGATGATGTTAACAAACATTAATTGCTAATCAAAACCAAACCATAATTCCCAACCCCACAAGTCACTAAAGAAATAAAAAAGAAAAGATTGATTCAAGTCACCAAGTATATGGGCATGGCCGATGTGGACATTCTCTGCATCTGTTGCTGCTCCATGTTGAGCTCTCTTAGGCTCAAGTAAGGTATGTCCAAGTCACCCTTTCTTACCGGCGTCAAAGTTCCGGCTAGCGGTCCGGAGGATGGACGACTAGTCGTTCTGTACGGAGTACTGGACCCACTTCTGCTTTCAGTTATATACACAGGCCCTGATATTGATGCTCTGAAGGCTCTAGCCCTGGCTTTATGGACATCTTCGTGACCAAAATCATGGTCATGGGGGTTAGTATGGACCCATTTCCACTTGAAGAACAAGAGAGCGCTTCTCCACCAGCGTTTCTTCTTGGAAGACTTGTGGGTTTTCCGATTTGATTCGTCTTTTGAGATGGGTTTTTGAAGCTTGAAGTGCAGTGAGTCTATGGGCCGAGTTGCCGTCTCTCTCTTGTGTTTTCTTGCTTCCTCCAAGAACTGTATTTAATTTCACAAAAAGAACAGCATAAAGTTTCGGTCTTTGAAAACTTTGGCTACAAAAGATCAAAGAAAACAAAAAAGAACGAGAGAATGAACCTGGAAATAGTCGATTTGAGGGTCAAACCCATAATCACTGAAGTGGTGAGGCTCAGACACTGAAAACACTGGAGACTTGTTTGACATTTTGCTCCCGTTACTTTCTCACTCTGTTTGTATCACTCTAAACCGAAAAAGCGCTTTGCTTTCTATTCTTTATAGCTGATAATAGAAAGAGTTACTCTTAAAAAGAGTTTTAATGAGTATTTGAGTTATTTAATTTTAAATTTTGTTATTTATTTTGAAGAGGTAATTATTTAATTATAGATTCAAAAATTACTTAATTTTGAATGTTATTATTTAATTTAGACATCGATTATTTAATTTTGTGATAAATTATGTAACTATAACTATTATTTAATTGTTACTTAAATTACTTAATTTAAGTCTCGGTTTCTTAATTTATTAAAGGTGTCCTCAATAAGAACTCATTTTAAGAGTCCTCATTATAGTACTACCCTGAGAGTAGGGGTGAACAAAAACCGGTCAACCCGAAACAACCGACCAAATTGCCAGATATAAACTGACCCGAAAGCAAAACTGAAGCAAGATGAATGGATGTAGATATAGGTTTCTAAAAGCCGAAATGTCTGGTTTGACCATGGTTTTAGCCATTCAAAAACCAAATTGAACTGAATCTTTCTTCCACTATGTGAAACATTGTCATTTACCTATTTTATATAGATTACCCTCCTAAAGATAACCCTAGACAGATCATTTACTCTTGTCACTCTCTAAATCTCTCTCGACTGACCTAACTGAAAATGACTAAACCAAAACCAAACCAAACTAACAGGTAGTTGAAACTAACAGTTAAATTATAAATGACTAGATAAAAAAACCGAACCATTTGACTTAGTTTACGGTTTACTTACAAAATCAAAACGAACCGACCCGATTGCAGTCCTAGTTGGGAGTTAATGTGCAAGAAGGAAAATAAATAAAAAAACTTGAAATATGGTCATTTCTTCTGAAAAAAAAAAAAGAAATCCTTTTGTGTGAATCTAAATGTAGGACATTTCCTAGTTACTTTAATACATTATGAATTTTAAAATTAAAATGATAAAATAAATTTCAATCAAGAGTAGAAAGTGATGAAACTTCATTTGAATTTTTGGGGAACAAAGGTGTATATGAAAAAGCATTTATAATAAATATTTTTTCATCCGACCAACATAATATAGATACACAAATACACCCATAACAAAACTTGTGTAATATCTTTTTAAAATTTTGTTCGCTGATCTTTTAAAATTTTAAACTTATCGATAATAGACTATATACTAAAAAGTTTAAGGATTTAAAGTTAACCAATATTAAAATTAAGTATTCGTAAGGTGTAATCACGTGTACATGCATTTCACTTGAATTTAATTTATTGACTTAATTTTATTGATTAGTTTCTAATTTTCTTCCTCAAACAAATCAAAGTTCTATTATTCAAATTTTCAAGATCAATTTTTTTTTTCTTGTTGAAGGAATATAAATAATATTGTCAGGAATCTGACGATTTAAGATACGCGGAATAACAAGGACAATCACACAAAAACACAAGATTTACATTGTTCGATCAATAACCAATCTATGTCCACGAGCAGAGCACAAGTAATTCTACTATTCAGAGTAAAAAACAAGCACAATGGCTTACAACGGCTTTCAAAGACTTTCCAAGACGTTCCCAAGCCTCCCTTATATAGTTAACAAGTAATGCAAATCAAAACTAATTAGGAAAATCCTAATTGAAACCCTATATCCCGTCAGAATCGGTTACACGGTCAAGGAAGCAAAGACACAGACAAACACCTTCAAGACACGGTTACGTCTTCGCGTCCGTGTACCTCTAAAAGACCGACAACGCAAGACACGGGCACGGACACTGTCGTGGCCAAGGCTGTGTCCGCCCAGTTCTCTTCTCTTCTGACTCCAGTGAATTACACGGTCAATCCCACGCCCGTGTAGCTCCACGTGTCCGTCCAACAACTCTTTTTCCTTCACAAGTTTTTCCTTCTTTGGCTTGTATCACTTCCCATAAGGTTTTGACTTCAATCTTGATCAAGAAATTCACTCCAATCTCAACAATTCTCCACCTTGGAGTGAAATTTCTTTCACGTTCAACTCTGAATCACGAATCACTCATCTGCCACACCACCCCGAAGGGCCTCATGTCCTGCAACAACGTACCAAGTCCATCCCGGACTTGCCTCCACTAGCGCTAGCATTCCATCCACTCTTAACAACACACCACCCCGCATCTTTTCCTGTGTCCTCCAGTGATGGCCTTTTATCATCACCAACATAATTGTCATGCCTTGGTAAACTTGTTGTTAGACCTCGTGAATCAACCTGATTGATATTTTTCTGTTCCAAATTCTCAATCACAAACTCCACCCGTTTTCCTACAGAACTCACAACAGTCTTTAAATCATTAGCAATAACTGAATTGTCAATCAATGTGTAAATGTCATTCTGCAATTTACCTTTCATCACAACTGAAGATCCCTTGCACACCCGAATTCCTCCACCTTTTCCCGAGAAACTATAACCATGCTTCGACAAAGCACCAACAGAAATCAAGTTCCTTCGCAATCCAGGGGCATACCAAGCATCAAGTTTTCTGACCTTCCTGTCATGCATCCTGATCCTCAAAGAACCACTGCCTTCAACACTTAGCTTCTCACAAGCTCTCAATTTAACACTGTCTTCCATTCTTTAAAAGAATCAAATAGTTTCCTAGAAAAAGTAATGTGATAAACTGCACCAGTGTCAATAACCCAGCTATCTTCAGATTTACATGCAGAAACAGTCAACACTTCACTACTCTCCCTCTCATCAGAATTATCCTGAAATCCAACAGAATTATTCTGAACTATTGTTGCCCTTGATCTCTCACTGTTTCTCCTATGTGGACAATTCTTTCTCACGTGCCCAATCTCCTTTCAGTGATAACACATCAAACCATGATTCTTACCCATTCCATTGCCCCTACTAATGGTTAATCCGGACTCCATTCTGTCTCCACCCGAACTAGAAGTTAACCTCTTCAGTTCTTTAGATAACAAAGCATCATTCACACCATTAACAAAAATTTCATCTCTACTATACATGATAGTATCAACAAAACTCTCATATGACTCAGGCAACGAATGCAATAAAAACATAGCTTGATCCTCATCATCAATGTCAATACCAACACCTTTCAAATCTAATACAATCCTATTAAATTTATCAAGATGTTCATTTACCGGCATGCCTTCTGACATTCTCAATGTATGCAGTCGCCTTTTCTGATAAAGCTTGTTTGACAGGGATCTCTTCTGATATCTACTTTCAAGCTTCTGTAATAAGCCTGTTGTAGTAGTTTCATCAGCCATCACCCTCAAAACTTCCTCCGCCAGACTCAATAGAATTGTACTATGCGCTCTCTTCACAGCCTCCGCTTTCTGCACCGCTGTCAGTTCTTTCGGTAATTTCTCTTCACCTTCAATCGCCTTCTCACACTTCTGCTGAACCAGAATCGCTTTCATCTTCAGCTTCCACAGCGTGAAATCATTCGAACCATTGAATTTCTCAATATCGAATTTATACGAAGACATCTTCTTTCTGCAGAATGAACCCAGAAGTTTCTGAATAAACAACTGTGGCTCTGATACCACTTGTTAGGAATCTGGCGATTTAAGATACGCGGAATAACAAGAGCAATCACACAAGAATACAAGATTTACGTGGTTCGATCAATAACCGATCTACGTCTACGGGCAGAGCACAAGTAATTCTACTATTCAGAGTAAAAAACAAGCACAATGGCTTACAACAGCATTCAAAGACTTCCCAAGATGTTCCCAAGCCCCCCTTATATAATTAACAAGTAATACAAGTCAAAACTAATTAGGAAAACCCTAATTGAAACCCTAAATCCCGTCAGAATTGGTTACACGGTCAAGGAAGCAAAGACACAGACAAACACCTTAGAGACACGGTCATGTCTTCGCTTCCGTGTACCTCTAGAAGACCGACAACGCAAGACACGGGCACGAACATGGCTATGGCCAAGGCCGTGTCCGCCCAGTTCTCTTCTCTTTTGGCTCCAGTGAATTACACGATCAATCCCACACCCGTGTAGCTCCTCGTGTCCGTCCATCAACTCTTTTTCCTTCACAAGTCTGTCCTTGTTTGGCTTGTATCACTTCCCATAAGGTTTTGACTTTAATATTGATCAAGAAATTCACTCAAATCTCAACAACTACAATATATATTCTTTAGAATTACAATTTTTTTGAAACAATTTCATTAATATTTACATATATATGCTATGTTAAATTCAATATATATAGAAAGTTTGAAAATTTTGAAAGATGAGTGCCACTTTATGTCCTTTAGAAACTCCATCTCTGAGACTAGAGAGCATTTTAAGAGGGATGAAGAGAGGCTTTGGGGGCTCAAGGTGGGAATGGTCGTTGGGGAATAGGTAACCCCGCTAAATTCACTATTAGCATCTTTGAGACTTTCAATGCTATCCATTATTTAACTACGTTTATTGTATCTCACGTTCTTGTCTGCTTCTAGCAACTTTATTATACGAGAATTAATCGATTGATTCTACTAGGTTGAATCGGATTTGTGTGGGATTCACATATCCCAAATGTTTCTCGATTCGAGCAAGGCTTCCACACTTCCTGCAAAAGAATTTTACCATATTGTTTCTACCTTTCATTATTTTTTTAGCATCGATTGACAACCCATGTGTATTTTTTGGCTTAATCGTATATAATTATATTAGATTCAGTACTTGTGGTAAATGGTAATAACCTTAGGCTGCCCACAATGGAGCTAGGAACTGGGCTACCGTTCCTAGCCCGCAGACCGGGACGGTTTACCGCATCCCGGTCTGGTAGTCCGTTCCTCCTGCGGGAGGATGGACTACATTTGTCAAGCGCGGGGCTCAGTGGGCTCCGCGCCTGACATTTACTTTTTTAAAAAAAATATTTAAATCTGACCGTTAGATCTGATTGATCCAACGGTTAGATTTACTTTAACAGTAATATTATCGTTGGAGTACCGTTGGGAGAAAAAAATTACCCTTTTGGTCCCTAACGACTAATTTTACCTATTTTCCTATAAATACTCATAAACATATTTTTTTCTATCATTTCTTCACTTCAAACAACCATTTCTCTCCCCAAACTCTCTCAACTCTACAAATTTCTCTCCAAATATTTTTTCAATGAATCTTAACGATTTTCCCGATTATTTTTCAAACAACAAAAATAAAACAATAATATCTTGACTCTTCGTATCAGTGTTTCGGGCTCTTCGAACGTGGCCCAATGAGAACAAGTATTTTTCAAGTAATCATTTGAATTAATTAAATCAAAATATAGGGCCATCGGACGTGGCCCAACGAGAACAAAACTGCGGCCAAAATACAAAACCGTGTCCCAAGTATACTTTACTTACAAGTTCTGATGCACCGGACAACAATGACATTTCATGTTAGAACTGTCAATTTTTAATACGATATATTGTAATAATACGAGATAATACAAATTTAATTTTTGTAATATTTACATTTTATATAATAATATGTAATTTGTAAATATATTGATACAATTACGACACAGTCAACACAAATTACCACCTTTATTTCATATGCAACCCAACTCTTCATACGGACATTTTAAAAGCTCCGCACATCTTACTTATTGTCTAAGTTTTAAGGCTCCAATTATAAGCAGCAACCGCCATTAATAGAAACAAATCAGCTTCTTCCTCGTTCTTTTTTTTTTCGATTTCAACACTCACAAATTAAGAATAAACAACACTCACTAAAACAACAAACAACAAATCAACTACGGATTTTGAGGAATAAAATTTGATATCAACTGGAATTTTACAAGTTTTCTTCAACAACTCAAGGAAACAGAAGAGCCAAGATCATTTACAGCAAAAATTATAAGAGATTTATAACAAAAAATAGCTCAAAAGGACAGGTACATACATAAATACTAGAATATATTCCATTGACTATAACAAATAATGTCTGCTCATACTTCAAGATCTATAAAAATTGTACATCCCTAAAAACCAAAAATAGATCATATGGACAAAATAATAAACAATCAATACTACTTATATATAATTTCAAGTTCTAATACATACATTTTTGTCTCATTTCAAACTATTTTATCAGTTTTAATTTTAGGTTTATATTTTCTAAAACTTAAATATTAAATTTATTTTAGGTTTATATTGCCCAAAAAGAATGCTTAGCAGTACGTTTGTTTTTATTTTTTTACTATTAATTATAACGTGTTTGGAAGGTCCTAAGGGTTAAGCTTAATTAAAATTTATGAAATTTCAAGTTTAAGCTCAGATTTATACCTGGTTTAAGTTTATGCTAGTTTTTTTATGTTTATATTCAGTAAACAAAAAACTATGCATTACCTTCATTTATGTTTCTTTTAAGGTTTAATGTCATTTTACAAACTACTGATATGCTTCTTTGAAAACAAAAATGAGGAGCTAACCCGTATTAGTTCATTATAACGAAGAGTAGGATTACAACTTCAAATTCACAAATTGAAATTACACAAAGAAAGGAGCACAAAGCAGAGCCAGCGGAGAGAAAAAAGGCACAGGTTTTAAATTAGAAATATGAATTAAAAATTAAAAAAGGAGTGCTTCAAATTGCGGGCCGTCAAAAAACTGAAGTCTCGTACGAAAAGCTATGCGAAAGAAAGAAAAATAGGGAAAATGCCATCTTATGTAATTTACCCCTAACCCATTTGACTTCGCTCATTGTTGACCGCGTCAAGTTGTAATGTTTTTGCAACTTGCAATAAATCTGACGCAAGACGAAGGTTTTATTGGACGAAAGAAATAATAATTAACATTGTAAATTAATTGTTATTTTTTAAAACCACACTCCAACACGTCATACTGTTTCTCTTTTTTTGGTATAAGTGTATTGGAATTTTTTCATTTTATCTATATACTTTTTTTTTGCCGAATAAAGATATGTCAGATCGATCGGTAGCCGACATATTCCTATATATTTTATATAATACGCTATGTTATCCGTAAAGATGGCCAAAAATAGTTTTCAACCACGAAGTTACTTACTATTGCTGACCACAGGTGGGGGAGATTTAATTTATATGTCACAAGAGTTTTAAATTGAATCAATCAAGCCAATTATCCTGTTAGCTTAAACACTATCACCAATGGCCAAAATTCAGTGGAAAGATGTCAAACCTCTGGCAACTCTTTTACTCCGTAAATTTGCTTACAAAATTTTTATAATAAATTAATTATTGTATTTGACACAGTAGATAACCATGGACACCAATTTGTGCCCAACAATATCGTATGTTTGAATATGGCTATCTGTTCTTATAATTATGTATTGGTATATTTTTAAAAGTTAATATTTATGATTTCAAAAAAAAAGTTAATATTTATTTAAATTTAATTTAATGGTTCAAATTGTATTATTTATTATTAATTTTTTAATATGTTAATATAATTTAAATTGTTGAATTAAATTTAAATAATTTGAAGAAATTTAACCATTAAAAATATTTAAAACAAACAATTATAAAAACACCGTAGCCAAATCCCATGGCATTGCTTATGGGAATACAACTTCGGAGAGAATAAGAACACTCACTTGAAAACTTGAAAACAAAACCTGCACTTAATCCGTCAATGCAAAATCACATTTTCCCATAACACAACACTTATTGGTACATTTAATAATCCCACTATTTTCGTCCAAAATTTCCTGACTTGACAATACGGGTGGGCATTTAAGCCCAACCCATGGACCGACCCAAACCTGGCCCTAAAAAAATAAGGGTTTGGGCTGGATTTTGTAGCCCGTAGGGTCGGGCCGGACTCAAAAAATAGGCTAGCATCAAATTTTGGGCCGGGTCGGGCCAGGACTTGCTTAGAAGTGGCCCGGCCCGACCCCCGGCCCGACCCGGGCTTATGTGTCGTCGTTTTGGCCATCCTTTAAGGCTCCAAGCCTCCAACCCTACCCACCACCATTCACTCATTCAGACATCACTCAACAATCAACATACTCACTCAATTCCTCCTCAGATCCTCTCTCATAGTCACAGACCTCTTCGCCGCATTCCCTCTCTCAATCGTCCAGTCGTCCTCGTCCTACCTACTGCTCTCATTGTCTCTCTAGCACTCTCTGCGTCTCTGGTCTCTTCGCTCCATCTATCTCTCTGTCGATAGTCGACGACGACAACTCTGCCTCTCACTGTCGCCCATCTCTGCCACAAATTGCAACCTCGCCATCTCCGCCTCTCACCGTCGCCCATCTCTGCCACAAATTGCGACGTCGCCATCTCCGCCACCGTAACAGCCACATGTAGCATCTCCCTCCGCCAACAATGTTAGAGTTTTTTTGAAATTGAATTAATTAGAGTTTTTCGTTTGAATGTTCGTGAGAACCGTGAATGATTGTGAATTAATTACAGTTTTTTGTTTGGTGGGTCTTTTAATTGTGGATTTTCAGAGTAAATGTTGGTCCTTAGATATTTTGTAGGTTATGTTCGTGAAGGTGTGAATGAACTTGATGTATGTTAATATTGGACATATTGCTTGATGTATGGACCGTGAAGGTTTTGTTTAGCCGCACCTGCATGGTTCCATGTGAAATATATATTTTTTGAGTCAAATTTTCAGTATTGTTTATATAAATTATTGATGTTGCTTATTGTGATTTGTGATTGGCTATTGTTTTTTGTGTTGATTTAGTATCGAATCTATGGATAGCCAAAGTATTAAGTCACCAACACGCGGTGATGCAAATGATGAGCCACAGTCAAAGCAAATTAAATCAGATGTGTGGGATAGTTTCGATAAATTACCCACTTAAGCAAGAGAGGATCCGAAAGTTCAATGTAAGTTTTGCAAAAACATTTGCACTTGCAAAAGTAGTGGTGGCACTTCTCATTTACATAGGCATATTAGTAAATGTCCTAAACGAGTTGTTCGTGATATAAAACAATACACAATTCAAAGTGAAATTGGTTCAAGTGGTGCATCTTTGTCAAATTATAAAATTAATTTG
>CAODLS011535837.1:0-18279 GCA_948243855.1 Flueggea neowawraea
GGGTATACGGGGAGTCTCGCAAAGAAACATGAGTGAAGTGAAGGGATTGCCCCTCTCGTAAAAAGAGAAGATATCACCAGCCACTTGATTGGTAGAGATTGAGTAGTGCGTGGCCACGACCAAATGAAATAATAAGAGACATCATTTATTTGACGTAATCAATCTTACCAGATAGTCAAGAAAATGATTCAGCAATAAATAAGGATGACTAGGTCAATGCCTTATGCTAATCAGGATATCTATAGACAAATGATCGTATAAGGTTGCATTAGGTCTTGTTAATGCCAATTAACATCTATTCAATTTGGATAATCATAGTGTCTTGCTAGAGACCGCCTACGATTTATGGGCCCAAGGCCCATTGCCAACATTGAATAGACCTACAGGATCGCACACGATCAAAAATTAGGTTAAGGGTAAAATCGTCTTTTTACCGGAGCATTTATTCTATTGGATAAAATAATTTTGGAACATATGAGGGCCACATTGGATGTGTATTTTGGCCTGGACATTGGTTTAATTATCAAAAATTAAAAGAAGAAGAGAAAGGAAGAGGTTGTGCTGAAAAATGACTTTTAAAACCTAAACTAGTTTGGTCAAACTAGGACACTACATTTAAATATCATGTGGCCGTTTTTTGTGATTTTTTCTAGCAGATATTATGGTATTTTAAGTGCCTAAAAACACTAATTATATGAGTGATTTTTTAGGGTTTTATGGAAGTGAATTTCGGCTACCAAAGTGTGTGAAAACCGTGACTTCTTCCAACACAATTCTCTCTTCTATTCTCTTCTAGGTCCAGCCGAATTTGGGAAAGAAAACAAGAAGGAAAAACCTTTTTTCTTTCCTTCTAAAACCTCCATAACAAGTTATGGTTTTGGTTTAAAGAAAAAGACATCATTCTCTTTGCTAAGAACCAAAGTCGAATGCCCTAGGTGTCATTGGACAGATTTTGTTATTGCTAGCAGATCCCCTTCACGACATATGTTTTGTGTGTGTGTGAACGTAGAGAGGAGTAGCGATTCACAATCCTTTTCATTGGCTTTAAGGCGGGGGAAAGGTACCTTAACTTTTAGTTTCGGTATGGGCTCTATGGTGTTTAAAATTCGGCATACATAGCTTACAAGGAGAAGGTATAAAATTCTGCATCTTTGTTATTATGTTTTGATTGTGGTTTTTCGTGAGTGTATCTTGGCTGGTTTTCGATGAAAGTTGTTTGCTTCCGCTGTGTTAAACATCTTTTAATGTACATCGAAACCCTTCACATCGCAGTCATAGTAATTAACCATACTATATTTGATTTTATAGATAATAAATAATGACTATTTGAATTCAGTTTTAAAGTCTACTTGAATTAAGGAATCCATACTCAATAATCGGGTAATATATTCAATGCAAAAAAATATTGAATATTAAATTAAGGCAAATCAACACAATAAGCCAAAACAATAAATGGAATCATTATCATTTATTGAACCAACATGCAATCCAAATAATCTATCTCAATGTTAAAACATGTACATTAATATTGGACAACATTAACACACAAGTAATGCTTTAAATTTATCCCTATAACAATATTACATTAATATAGTATTAAATATATGCCTCCTAATTGGTTACACAATGGATTTTTCCAATGTGTTAGAATAGAATTCATAAGTTGTCATGCCAACTTATCAATAATCATATTAATCAAACGACCTTAAAGTGGATGCTCCCACTTCTCATCATCTATTTTCGTGATCATCGTATAATACTGGACATACCAATTTCAATTGCTTTGATCTCTAGAATCTCCAAGTGATTTTTTATGACACTTAGGGGATCATATGTCCATCAAATTCTAGTATGGAGCAATGACCAAACCATTACCGGTGATGAGAATTCATAATTTTTTATGAAATAAGCGAACCTTCAACACCTTTGTGCACATAATGCACAATTAAATTCTTGCCATTATGACTAACATATTCCCAAAATACTCACTTCGGGAGTCGTACAAGTTTTTCATTAATTTAAACTTTGCTCAATGCAATATGGTTTTATCCCTTTCGTTTACTTATAATAAATTACAAATAAAAAAGGTATATAGTTACTCTCGTACAACCCAAATAATTTAAATCTAATCTCAATTATCTAAATGAGAACCATATTTGCACGTTTTTAAAATCAATTATTTTGAAAACTAATTTCCAAAATAATTCTTGGTAAAAACACATTTTCATAATTTTTAATAATTTTTGACACTAAAATTTGAGGAACAATAGTTTTGGAACTCGAAAAATTGAGAGAAATTTCAAAAAAATCCAACTTTTAATTTTGCCGAAAATTTGACAAACTTTTGTGGTTGGGACACTTGCCACACTCTCACATAAACTGGAAAGAAGTTTCACACGCTGGAAAGAGCCTCCATGTGTGACGCTTCATCTGTTGCAACGTGTTGACATACCAAGGTGCCACGTGTCAGGCGGTGAATGATCCATACTAGTCTAAGTGTTTGCCACCTGGCTGCCCTTGGTTGGTCCAATCGGATGACATGGTGCCCATGTCATTGTGCCGCCTCGCCTCCTGCGTGGCCTCTTCCCATGTGTTTCTATGTCAATGGTCCACGTTTTGCCTCAATCAACGTTGATTGAGTCAGACTCTGCCACGTGTCGTTATTTGAGTGGTTTGTATGGTTTTATTCAGCCAATAAGAAATCACCATACATGTCATACAGTGCGCCCTGATTGGTCCACGTTCAGCCAATAAGAATGTGCCACGTCGCCTTTTGGATCAGATTAGAAAATTCATCTAATTTCACTCAGTATTTTCTGATAGGATTTTCGTCCATTTGATAATCTTCCTGATAGAATTTTGCGACGAAATTTTGGCAGGTTATGTTTTTGAGGTCGTTGATCTCAAATATTTTGTTAGAATTACGAAAATCCAACTTTCAATTTTTGGATCCTGACGGACTTGAACCAAAAACAACGTTAGAGACATAAATTCGAATACAACAAAATTACATTAGGAATCCTATACAGAGACCAACAATATTTTTGAAACATATTCGAAAATTCGCGTTTGGCTCTGATACCAATGAACGAATCGCATACCGGTTCGAGTAAATAGTGTAATAAATAGGTTAGATTTACCAACCTCGATTCCAACGGAAGCACAGTTTCACTCAGTATTTTCTGATCGGATTTTCGTCCATTTGACGATCTTCCTGATGGAATTTTGCGACAAAATTTTTGCAGGTTACTTTTTTGAGGTCATTGATCTCAAACATTTTGTTAGAATTACGAAAACCCAACTTTCAATTTTTGGCTCCTGACGGACTTGAAACAAAAACAATGTTAGAGACATAAAGTCAAATACAACAAAATTACATCAGGCATCCTAGACATAAACCAACAATATTTTTGAAACATATTCGAAAATTCGTGCTTGGCTCTGATACCAATTAAGCGCATACCGGTTCAACGAATAAACAGAGTAATAAATAGGTTAGATTTACCAACCTCGATTCCAACGAAAGTACAACAGCAGACAGTAGCTGTAGGACCAAGTTTCGATGTTGGTCTCGCGAGTAAACCATAGTCGGGTTGTAACCGAAGGGAGAACTCATTTCTTTCGCAGTCTAGATGCCACGCAGATTGAGATCTACTATAAAAGAAGGCTTACTTCTTCCTCCTGCTTCGAGAGAACGTGAAAGTGAGTGGGGAGAGGAGAAGAAGAACTTTTTGAAAGGAAGGAGAGAGAGAGAGAGAGAGAGAGAGCATTTTCTGTCTTTTTTCTCTTTTCTCCTCCCTTTTTTCTCTTTTTTTTTCTTCCTCCTCCTCCTACTTATAGTAGCCATTAATGGGCTTTTGGGCCTAATGTGCTTATAAGCCTTTTAGGCCCAATGAGCCTCTCCAATTGGGCTTGTCAAGTGGTCTCGGTCTACGATCTCAGTTCACACATTGACCAATTAGGCTCGGTTCACTTGTCATGAGCGGACTAGTTTTTTCAACACAACACAATCCAACACTTTTATTGAAGAGTTAAATCGGAAACCCAATTCCCCCACAAATCAAAGTCCCACACAAAATCAACAAAACAAACTCATCGAGCTCACAAATTACACAATAAAATACAAAACCCATAGATTCTTCTTATGCTTGATTTAACGAGGGAGAAAGAAGAGAGAAAAAGGAGTGAGGCGATAGAGCAATGGGATGAGAGAGAGAGGAATGAAGCGAGAGAGAACAAAGAGAGGAATGTAAGATCTGGAACAGATAAGGTGTAGAGAGAGAGAGAGCTGAAAACCATTTGAAATTGCTGAGAACCACTTATATATTTGACCATTTTAGAAATTTTAATACATTATGAGACAAGAAAAAAAAAGTAATTGTAATAGTAGACTAACTGGCTAATTTCCTTCAAGAAATTATTACTACTAAACATTTATTATTTTCTAATTTTGTGTCCGTTATTGTGTGAGTACAACAATAGGATTTATAGGTGGAGAAACGTCTTCAAGCTCTAAACCTGTGGTTAAACATCAAAATATATATTTTTTAATAAATCAAATCTTTATTAGGTGGCAAGTCTGCGTTGTACGACTTCATCATACTTTATTGAATTATTTGTGGATGATTCAAATACAGCTTTTATAATTGTAAGAATTGACAATATAATTTTACACCACTCACACAATTCATCATACTTTATACTAGACACACACTGTCGCTTGTTACTTCTGCTCGACATACACAGCCAAAGGGCCAATGTCCTATTTATAGGACTATTAACCGACTCTATAGGTCGGTTTCTAATTATTGTTATTATTTATTTATTTAGAATATCCTAGACTATTTTAAAATGAGAAATCCTGAGAATTATAAAGAGAGAATACTCTAGAGAGAGAGGGGATAGTGAACTCCCAACACTCTTTCTCACCAACTACTCTCTCGATATTTACGTCATTTGATAAGTCTAATTTACAACTTATTAAGAAATTGATATGTGCTTAGTTTTTAGTTAAATTACACTTATTTATGTTTTAAACATGAAAAAAATACTTAGACCATGGATTTGGGCATATAGGAGGTAAAAACAAGAGCAAAAGGGTGAAAAAGAATCGAAAAAAATAGTTGAAGTGGAAGGGAAATCAAGGCAATGATCAAAGTAGAATTTTGCTAAGAGAGGAATGGAGATGGATGGACCCGATATTTGATCTAACTTAAGTCCATTATTGGCTTGTCGTTAATTCTATGACAATAATAAGTATGACCATTGATCCAACCTAAGTTTGTTCTTGATCAAAAAGGGCAAACTTGGAATTTCAAAGGAAAATCATAGGAGGACTATAAAAAGACAACCCAATTAGCCGTCTGAAGAAGAGAACCACTATTCACAATCTAGAACTCACCATTTCGAACAAGTTTGAGAAAGAAGCAAGGCTTGATTTAGAGATTGACGCTCCTTGAAGATTTTTTAAGATTAAACTTGGATTTGGTGGATAAGGGGTTCTTTCTTTCATTTTATTCCTATTAGTCTAGATTTCATATCAAGTCCGGTATGTAAAAAACTATATAATTTTTTGAAAACACTATATGTCTTTAGCATGACATCCAACTCACTTGTATGTCAAACCAAATGATCCAGTCACACAATTAAATGATTGGTTACCTCGAATACTAAACGAAGATGAAATCAAACATGTCAGAATTAATCATGACAATTGTGTCAATACGAAAATGCATGGATGCAGATGCAAGTCCCAAACCCCCGATGATGTTAGAAATCCTATTTTGATCGAATATTTAACTCTTCTTTTCAATAATTTAACGTTTCGTAAAATAGTAATCTTAGTCCCTCAACTTTTAACAATTTAAAATTTAGTCCCTATAGTCTCAATATTTTACAATTCAATCCCTCAACTTTTGAAAACTACTATTCAGTCCTACAATTATTTTACAATTACATTTCATACCTCAAATAATTGGAATATTACATTCTAGTCACCTCAATAAAAAATATATCAAAAACATCCTAACTCCATCTAACTTCATCTAAACCAACACAATCCATCCCCAACGACCTAAATCACCTCAAAACATGTTTAATTTCACAAATGGTCAATCAATTTCACCAATTGCACAAGTTGACGTCAAAAACCCCAAATCTATTCTTCCCACAACCCTAACTAGTCACATACAACTTAAATCTTCATGTTCCAACTCAATCCCATTAATTTCTAAACTTATTCTACCATAATTTAACAAACTCCAACTAAAACCTCATCAATTTCGTCAAAAATGACAAACCCTAACTAAACTCAACACCCAACATTCAACACTACAATCTTGTATGAAAAACAATGTCCTAGATGATTCCTACATGAAATGACATGAATAAAAGACTTGGGAAAGGAATCTTACCTTAAGAACTTGAATGGATTAAAGGAGAGGCAAAGAGAAAAGAAAAGAGGATGTTTTGTGTATTTAAAGAGTGTGGCCAGCCAAAGGGGTGTGAGGGGTTATTTATAGACCCTCTCACCAAAACTCACTGTTTTACCAATTTTCAAGGCTTAACGTACGTTACTCTGGCTTTATGTATGCTATTTGACCTTTAACATACATTACATTACATGACATCTAACGTACGTTACTCTACCCCACAATGGGTTCATTAGCTTATGCTTTGATTTTGCATGGTTAATGTATGCTACAACAAGCCTGTAAGTTAAGCCTTAGTAACGTACGTGCAACGTGCATTACACCTTTGATAACATATGTTAGGACCATTTTCAAATAACGTGTGTTATCTTTGGTGCTACAACATACGTTACCTCTTGGCCAGCTTTCATCCTTGACGTCATTCGCTTGTGCGCGTGTGTTGGGTCATTCTTGGAGCTTGTTTACACTTAAACTTAAGGAAATCTCGTTGTTAGACATCCTTGGTCTCTAAATCATCATCTAGAAACTAAAAAATCTAATCGAAATAGAACGAGCTATTACGTAGATTATTTCAAAAAGAGAAAACTCTAAAATCATAAAGAGAGAATACTCAATAGAAAGAGAGGTGTTGAACTCTTGCTAAGCTCTAAACCTTAGATGCAACTTTCTCTCAGTCCAAGAAGAATTAACGCTTTAGCCACACTCTTCAATTATCTTGTTAAACCTCCAATATTTGGCTTGTTTTGCATTGACTGCTCATGCATATATCTGCGCATTGCTCTTTTTTCCATCAATTTTCTCCTTTCCTTTTCCTTGATTGGATTTCACTTGCTCATTGTTTTTTACTTCTCCTTACAATAAATCCATTAATGTTTGTTTTTAGACCTAATACATGTGAACCCCCCTAAACTTGTATTGCACATGCAATTTCCCCCTTGAACTTTACGAGCGCTTATAGACCCCCTTCAATTTGCAAAAATGACACATGTTAATCCTCAAACTTTGAAAACAAAGCTGTTTAACTAAGTCCTAGAAACTATTCCATTCAATTTCCCCCTGAACTTACATTTTTTCTTTAAATAAGAAAAAAGAAGATTTACAGCTTGTGCTCAAATATTCTATGAATTTCTTTGTGCTCATTCAGTATTTTTGTCCTTTCTTGTTTAATATTTCATTCTTCTTTGTGCTCATTGAGTATTTTCAAACCTTTTCTTTATAAACATTTCACACAAGAAATTGAATCCTAATAACTATGTCTCACACTGGTACAAAAAGAAAATTTTCCTAGAGACATTGTTGGAGGTATTTGTGCCCCCAACATACTCTCACTTCATGCATTGTATAAGCCGGAAACGTTCATAGGATATTTGCTAAGAAATAGTTAAACGAAAACTTTTCAAAGTTTGAGGAGTAACATGCGTCATTTTTGCAAGTTGAAAGGGGTCCATAAGTGCTCGCAAAGTTCAAGGGAAGTTTGAGGGGTAACGTGAGTCATTTTTGCAAGTTGAAGGGGGTTTGTAAGCGCTCGCAAAGTTCAAGGGACAAATTGCACGTTCAATACAAGTTCAGGGGGTTCACATGTATTAAACCTTGTTTTTATGTGCTACAAACCCAAAATTAACCCCCAATGTGTCATTATTTTTTGAGTAGAGACAAAAAAAAAAAGAAAAACCTACCTTAACAAACAAAAAGCAATTATGAACAAGCGAAACAAGCAGAAATTGAAATTTTAAATACACACTTGGAATAATAAAGTGAAAACCCTAGGTTTTACCGAGAAGATGAAATTCCGATTGAAACAGAACAACAAAGAGAGATCAACAGTCAAAGAAAAATCTTGAACAACATGGTAAAAAGAGAGAGAGAAAGTAGTGAGTTAGAGAAAAAGAAATAGATAGAAAACATAACCTAAAAAAAAAAGAAAATAAAAAAAATTATCTTTTTAACTATGCAACGTGTAGAAAATGAGAGAAGACGTGTAAAAAACAAAAGTTCGAGAGTGTGGGAGAAATAAAATTACCAACGGAAATACAACGCGTAATTTCCTGTAAACAAAATGTTCTAACTTCGTGGTTATTTTCTATACTAGGACATAATTACATCGACCAAATATACGTTTTAACATATCCCAAACAGGTCAAGTTTATATGAATCCACGTAAATATAATATGCCATGTTACAAATAATCAATATTTCGCATGAAGACGACTTATAATACATGTTCAAATCTACCTACCAAAAGTTGCACACTTAATGAAAAGTGAAAGTTTAAAAATTAATGACTTCAGCAACAAAATACAGCTTGTATATATTGGCATTTAGAAAAACAAAACACACAAAAGTGCAGAGAGAAGAGAATGGGTGAGTGGACATCTGCGAGAGATGTAGTTCTATGACCTGGCTGTGCAGTGCACTACTCTGAATCATTGCAACAATTCAAAGAAAAATCATTAATACCTCGTATTAATGCTCCTGCTACACATCAACTAACATCGTACTCCTCCACCTGCTCATATTTACTTCCCCTCTTCCTCTTCACATATATATCCCCCTCTTCGCATCTCTCAATCCTGCACCTTCAAAGCACCAACTTCACTCTTCATTATTTTCTTCTGCAATTCCTCAGCAATGATGGAGAAACAACCTTCAGTGTTCGTATGGCTCCTAGTTGCTGGGTTGCTTTCCCAGAACCTCATTGCCATCCCTGTAATGGCCACAACAACAAGTTTTGAAGATCAGAAGAACCACTACTCCCCTGACCCACATGGCTCTACACCCCCTAGTAGTCTCTCCTCTTCCTTGTGTGAGTTTAGTTTGTGTTGTGCGTGAAAATTGTGTGCATGTTTTAAACTGTTACGTAAATTTGAATCTTTATTTACTCAACAAATGCAAATCTTGTTTTTAACTAACAGTTTGGAGTATATAAAAATTGGCAGGTAGTTCTCACCGGACTCCTTCCCATGGAGACACGCCATCGCATGGTAGCTACGGTGGTTCACCACCGTCTCACTCCACTCCCTCAACCCCATCAACTCCATCGACACCTTCAGGTGGAAACTGTGGGACCCCTCCGGTGGAGACTACTCCCCCAACTCCTACACCGTCAACTCCATCAAATCCTCCCTCAGGTGGTGGTGGTGGATACTATCCACCCACACCATCCACCCCAACACCGACACCTGAGACTCCAACGACACCGACGCCGGAGACTCCAACGACACCGACACCTCTCACTCCCTCTCCACCAACTCCTTCTGCTCCCTCCCCTCCTTACACTCCTGATCCTAACTCTCCCTATTCATGCAAGTAAGCCTTCATTCCATAAAAATTTCTCTCTACACTATTCTCTGTAGTCACTAATATTTTGTTTTCTTTCCGTGAAAGGTCCTACGCGGAACTAAAATTTGAATTCTTTTAGTTCTAGAGATGATTGTAGTCCCAAAAATTATAAGATTGATGTTTTGACATTTTTTTTCTATACATAAGTGGAAATAGTAGATTAATCTAAAAAATAGTAGATTAATGTATCACAAAGAAACCTCATTCATCGACGTGTTTTCGCCCAACGTGTTTATGACTATTGAAAACATACATATTCATTATTGTATGCAACTAACAACATGAAGATCTTAATGTTTGTTTTCTGCAGCTACTGGAGGACTCACCCAGGGCTAATATGGGGTATGTTTGGGTGGTGGGGAACAACATTAGGAAGTGCATTTGGAGTGACCGCACTGCCTGGTTTTGGAACAAGCATGAGTTTGCAGCAAGCACTTTCAAACACACGTACTGATGGGTACGGCGCACTGTACCGAGAAGGGACTGCTTCATTGCTCAACTCCATGGTTAGCCACAAGTTTCCATACACAACAAGGTATGTTAGAGAGAGCTTCGTCAACGCGCTCGTATCCAACAAGGTTGCTGCTGCTCAGGGACACCTCTTTAAGATGGCCAACGAGGGCAAGCTCAAGACTAGAGCTTGATTTATTCAGAAATATTAAGATAAATTTGGTTTATTTTGTTAGATGTGTGTGGGAAGAATTTGTGTTCTATCTGCTTTCATTTGTGTGCTGTTTTTTAGATTTTAATTAATTTGGTACTTCAAGTTTGTTAATGATGTCTTTAAAGTTACTATATTTTTATTTATGACAGACACATCTCTACGTGACACTTCTACTCGTTCGAATTAATGTTCCCTTCTTAGTTTGCAATAAATTGGCCCTTATTTTGAATTCTGTCTACTTAGGTTGAACTTCTGTCTTGACAATTTATTTATGTGGTGGACAAAAATGTGCTCCAACAACATAATCAGATATCGATCATTTAATTTACAGATTCGTTTCTTTAAGTAAGCCATCAATATTTAATCTTGGATTTAGCTGAATTTCTACCAGTTTATTAGATATTTACCTCTTCATTTAAAACTGGAACATGCAAACAATGAGTTTCTTCTTTTGAATACGGAAAAGAAAGGTGTGGTAGCAAATGAAAAAAATGAAATAACACACACAGAGAGAGATCAGAGAGTGAGTTGGGAAGATGAGAGTGGGATTAAGTGTATGGCTAGTCACAAAATCCCAACAATATGATTGGCTAACTCACAAAATCGTGTCGATGAATAAATGAGAATTGAATGAGATTACATGCAATGCAGTAAAGAATTGCAGGCAGAGGCAGACTCCTCTATGGATCCCATTAATTGCAGGCAGAGGCAGACTCCTCTATAGATCCCATTAATATTACCTGGTAGAAAGAGCTGAAGGAAATTTATTACACACACCTAATCATACTAATCTCACCAGCAAATATGAGAGTCAATGTATTTAATAATGCCATTATTCATATATATGTTAGAGTGAATTTCCATTTTAAAAAATTATAAATTTGATTTCTGGTGCTTATAAAAAAATACTCTAAACTTATTAAAAATAATAAAACATACTCTAGATATAAGGTTCATATTTAATTCAGTACTCAACATTTTCCTCGATGATCCTGAAAGAATTTTCACAAAAGAAGATTTTTTTGTTCACTGAAACTCATCGCTATTTGTCTACTAACTCTAACTTTTTATGAATTCATAACTTCAATAGTAACTTTTTTTTCTTACTACAACAATAGCATTCATCTGGAGACCCCTTTACTTAATTTATAATGCTAAATAAAAAGAACATTTTCGTTTTATTGTATTGGGTATATGTGAAAAGTATTTAGGTCATAGACAACCACATTGGCATTAACATCATTTACTTTTTTTTTTCCTTTTGTTTGATAATAGATCGATCATTTACTTAGTTGCTCTTTGTTACAATTGCATCAATTTTACTCGAGAATTATGGTCACTGTATACAAATTCAATTGAGATTGACTGAATAAAAACCACCATTCTATTGCTGGTGTGGTCACACCGAAGTGTCAGTCTCTATTAACCATTCTTAATCATGTTCGAGTTATTTTTGCAATAAGTTCTGTGGATTATATCACTCATTAGCTCGAGCAACTTATTCTGTGACAAGTCTTCATGTATAGGACGAAGACTTCCCCCAACCACCTGATTATAGCTGTCATTTTGGCAAGTGATTGAATTAAAGTGTATCAATGTTGACGGTATGTAACTAAGCTTGAGTTGAGCAACCCAGCGTTACTCCAAAAAAAAAAAAGAGAGGAAACTTGAGAAAGAAGATGTCACTCTTTTCGGTGGCTTATAAAAGCAAAAGATTCAAACAATTCCCGTATTAATCCTATCCTATGAAACCATAGCTGTGAAACCCAAGTCAAATTCGATCAGATTTAAAAGAAAACCCAAGTCAAATTTAACTGTCCTTTGTGAGTCCATTAACTTCTGTTGCAGTTCCACTCCAAGCAAACGATGTTTCGGGGAAGCGGCCGAAAAGAGATGGACAAGTACGAACAGTAGTGCCAACCGCATCAAATTATCGGAAGATGAACCAGCAACACTGAAGATAGACAAATGACCACAGCTTGTGCATGACATGCTTTCTTGATAAATTCTGAAATGAACATATGTATGACTATTATTCTACGGATTTGCTCAATTAATTAGATTGAGCTAAAACAGGAATGATTGGCCTGTGGGGATATGGGTTCCCACAAGATTGGTCTTTGTAGAGGCAGGTGATATAATTGATTACGATTCCAAATATTAGTAAGTATTACAATCGCATATCTACATCTATTTGGCCATCATTCCTGTTTTAGCTCAATCTATACATGTATTTAATCCTATCCTATGTGGTTGTCTAACAAGTGTAGTACTACTTGATAAAATTTGGTGAAAAGGAAAAAATATGGTGAGAACGAAGAGAAAGGTACACATTATGTCGTTGCCTGTACATAACTTTACGCAATTGCCCATATTTACGTAGTTTCAAATTTAAATATCAAGACAACCCCATCATTTTCTCCAATCAAATTTTCGGATTTTGTCAACTATCAATCGTATTAATATGAAAGCATCTGTTACCAAATCTTTCGCAAAGGTCGTGAATACAATTTTACAAAAATATAAATGATTGGAAATAGCGGTTCGCCCATGACGGTTGAATCGAATCCAATGGGTCAAAATATTAGCCAAGATCGTGGACTGAATCAATTGGTAAGCCCAATTGAATGAATGGAAAAGTGGGCTTATTATATGTATAGAAAAACCCAAATAACGCTAAGTGTGTTGGAATCCGTGACACATACACGCAACGGAAAATTAAAAATTTTGTCAACGAATTCCACCAAGGATCCAAGCAATTTGATAAAACCGACTAGGGAACACGTGTTTACCTCAATGTGTCGAAACAAAAACAAGAAAGTGTTGTGGAATTAAGTCACAGACGTTGTAAGATGCGAACGTCCTCTACAAGTATCCATACGAACGAATTAGGAAGTGTTTGTGTGTTAGCACCGAATTATTGACTCTCAAAAATACCTTGCTATTTTCTCTCTTTTAAAGTGGATGACAATCATTTTGTAGGGTCTCATAAGAAGGCTTTTTATAGACTCTAATAAAACATACTCCTAGTCTTACTAGGAAATCTAATTCTTGTCTTACAAGAATACTCTTATTCTTTGTCTAACAAGGACTAACCACTTAATTATATATTTATTAATAAATAAATAAATTCGGCCCAAATTTACTTCATAAAATAAAAATGAATTCAGCCCTCAATTATTTATGTCATTAATAAATACTAATTGCCTTGCTGACTAAGTCAAATATCCTCTTAGTTGACTAAGTCAAAGAAACTCTTTCTTTTGTTGACTAAATCAAACAAAGTACTTTGACTTGGTCAAACAAATTTTAATTTGTTTTAAAACTATTTTATAAACAAAATTTTTCGCATAAAATAATAGCAAGATAAATATAGCACAACTCGTTCTAATGTACGACCATGTAAGTTCACTCAATATTGGCAGCAGACCCAAAATATCATTTAGGCCCACAAGTTATAAGCGGGCTCTAGCATGTTATTATGACTACCCAATATGAGTGAATTTGATGACTCAACAAAACCTAATACACAATTCGATATTTAATCCTTTTGTCACACGATATCTCGATTAAGCATAAAACATGGATCACACCATCTTTATAAAGCTTAATCAAACATTTATTGATACCCAAGTAGACTGACCAAAACAAATGATATTGATAACCCCTATAATTCTTATTTGAGCGCGGCCATGCATTTCATCAGTCATACTTCTCAAGTGGTCAAGAGATATCTCACTCAAATATTAGCAGGACAAATTCCTTCACTGTCACTATATTTCTCCACATGATTTACCATATGTCCAATTATAGCTTGTATTACCATCCTGTTACGAATGATGTTGAGCTATATCAAAACATAAAGATCCTCATGTAATAATCCATCATGAATTCAGGTCGAATGACTCAAATATCACTACTGTGATAAGAAATACTGATGACATATTCCATGTAGTATTTCTTATAGCGGGTCAGTCCAATATCATCATGTTTCCAACATATATCTATGTTCTGAGTAACATCCCATGTTCAGGATCAATAAAACATGATAATGTCTCAGAGTGCATACTAGTCTTAACTTATTATCATTCCCATGATAATGAACGACTAGGGAACATTTAGAATAGTATTCTTTTATCTTAAGGCTTTACTATCAAGTCACATACTTGATGACATAAGATAGAATTAACTATTTATGGATACTTTTATCAAGTTACTGCTTTACCAAAAAACATGATAACATATAAGTATATATGCTAAAATGAAATGCCTCATATTTATTAAACAATAATGACAATGTACATGTGATTGGGCTAGGGCATAACACTAACAAAGTGTTGAGCCATTATATGGACAACATGAAATTTTTTTCTAAGTTTTGATGATTTACAAAACAACTAAAATGTTAATCTACGCACGTTGATCCTTACACATGTTAATCCGACATCAACTCACAATGTTCCAAAGCCAAAATGGCATCAATGCCCGCTAATGGATATAAAACGTACTTTGGTAGTTATCCTACAATTCTGGAATTTGTGTTAATGAATTTTCTACACGGTAACTAGAGGAGAACATGTGGGTATAGTATCTTAATCATTTTATGGAAAATGTCCAAGCACGTAGAAGAGTGGGGGATGCACGCAGATGATGGCAGAAGCTCACTAGTATATCTCATTGATCCATCTACACATGCTAATGGATAAGAAAGCATGTTGTCGAGGAAATGCTCAGAAATATCTAAGTTGTAACAAGGTTCTTGAGACGCTATTCAAGTCAAGAACGCCCGCTGCTGAGTAAATGTATCATTTTTGGAAATGACTCAACAATGCACGTTGTGGTGATATCAACACACTTAGTTATAGAGTAACTCAAATACTGAAAAGTCTGTTATATGCTCCTTGGGAAATTAAAATTTGAATATTCCTTCGTATGAGGTGATGTCAGATTTAAAGGTGTGATCTTTGAGGTCGATAAAGCAAGTAAATCATTCATCAAAGCACGTTGAAATGTTTATCAACACACGCTAATGCTTGTATAGGCACGCTGATGAAAGTCTTTATCAAGCAGAAAGTACTGGAGCTTAGACAACGCACTCTAATGGTCAACAACACACGCTGATCTCTGATAGTGTATCTGAAGAATGCACGTTAAACTCAGTAACGCACGTTGTTGTCAATGACGTCAATTAAAATCAAAATATTGCTCTCCTCTCACAACGAATATTTTGGGATTTGTAATGACTATATCTAGGAGTTTGCCTATAAATATAGGTCTACAATAAGAGAGAAGGTATGAACTATTTTGGGAGAGTGCCCAAGCTTTGTCAATCTAATTCTTGATTTTCTCTCTCCTCGCGTCTAAGTTTTGAGTTGTGATTTGCTTACTGAGTTGTTGTGAGAATATTGTTTTCAATCTAGGAATCCACTTGTAATCAAGCTTAGGTGTTTAAGCTTAAAGGGTAGAATATGTTTGCTTTGTTTGGTTCCTTGGAAAACAAAGAGGTCTTGATTTTTTTGTTTTGGCCAGTAAAAATAGGGTGTAAAGGTTGCTTGTGGACCTGTAAAATAAGAGGTGTAACAATTTCCCTCCACCGGAAAGTGAAGAATTTCAGTGGATTGAAAACTCTCTAGTGAGCTAGAGGAGTGTACGTAGGTCAAGGAGGACTGAACCACTATAAATTCGGGCTTTGATTCTTTATTCCTTACTCTCTTTTATTTCATTCTTGTGTAGTTATGCTTTGGATTGACCTATTGTTTTGATTTGCAAAATATTGGAAAGGTTTTGAAAAAGGTCTAATTTTTAGCAAAAAGTCCAATTCACCTCCCTCTTGGATTGTCATATTGGGACTTACAATTGATATTAGAGCTAAGTGCTCAAAAATTGAGGTTTAACAGCCTTGAGTTCAAAGATCCAAAACGGCATCCATGGGAAATGTTTCTAGATATGAAAAATTATCTATTAATAGAGCTCATTTCTTTGATGGCAGTGATTATATATATTGAAAGACAAAAATGATAGTTTTTCTTAAGTGCGAAGCTGAAGAAGTATGGATGAAGTTGAAACAGGTCCCTATATCCTCAAGAAGACTATTGATGGGATTGAATCACTAAAACCAAAGGCTGAATATACTAATCATGAAAAAAATATGGTGTGCTACAATAACAAAGCTATGCAAATACTCTTTTGTGCTCTAAGAAAGACCCAATTTAGCAAGTTCCAACAATGCCAAACTACACAAGTTCAAGAGAACAAAGTGTCACTTATTGTTCATAAGTATGTACTTTTTAAGATGAAAGAAGGAGAAGGCATTTAAGAGATATTTGATAGGTTTAATAACATTGTGAATGGTTTGAAATCTCTTGGAAAGACATATACCAATTCAGAACTTATGAGGAAGATCCTTAGATCTTTGCCAAACTCTTTGGTTTCAAAGAAAGATACAATCTTAGAAGCAAAAGATCTCAAAACTCTACCTTTGGAAGAATTGCTTGGGTCACTTCTTACTCATCAGATGGGCTTGTATGAGGATGAATAATAAGGGTGGTCAAAGAGTGATAAAAGAAGAGGAATTGCTTTAAAATCCAAGGTTGTTGAAGAAACCGAAGATGAAGATGATGAAGATAGTAAGGATGAAGAGATGTCCATGTATGCAAGGAGGTTCAAGAGATTCATGGGAAAGAAGATGTCTTGGAAGAAGAACAAGGATCAAGTCTCAAAGGAGGAACCTAAGAAGGAGTTCAAGAAAGAATTCAATAAGGACAACTCCATAATTTGCTACAATTGCAACAAACCAGGCCACATGAAGCAAGATTGTCCACTTTCCAAGAAGTACTCCAAATACTTTAAAAAGAAGAAAGGAAAGGCAATGAAAGCCACTTTGAGTGACAATGATGAAAACAACTCGGATGAAGAAGAGGAAGTTTAGGAAATTGCCAACTTAAGCTTAATAGCTATTGAGGATGATGAGCAAAGTGAAGAAGAAAATAAGGTATGTGATTCTTACACTTTTGATGAGTTCCATGATGCTTTTGAAGAATTGCACAATGAATTTCAAAAACTCTGTGCAAAATATGTTGCTTTGAAAAAGAGTGCAAATGAGCTTTGTGCAAAGGTCAATGTTTTAGGAAGGAAAAATCTACTTTGATATATGAAAATGCTTTATTGAAAAATGAAGTTGATGTTAGTTTTAGTGCCCTAGTCCAATCATGATATACATTGTCATTTGATTTATCATTTAATAAAGAGGCATTTCATTTTATATACTTGAAATATTGTATGTTTTATGAACATAAAACCTCTATGAATAGTTTATTATTCCTTGTGTCATCAAGTATGACTTGATAGTAAAACCCTAAGGTAATAGGAATACTATTCTAAATGTCCATAATCGATCACTATCATGAGAATGATGATGAATTAAGATTAGTATGTTGCTAAGTGGATAATCACATTTTACTGATTATGGATATGATACATCAACTTATAACATAGATATATGTTAGGAAATATATATTGGACTGACCCGCTATGGAAGCACTTCATGGATCTATGTCACAAGTAGCTTTCATACAGTGGTGATGTTTGAGTTCTCTGACTGAAACTCACTATCGACTCCTATATGAAGAATCACATGTTTGGCCTTAGTTAAACATTATCTTTACTATGGTAGCAATAAAGGCTATGATTGGATATGTCATGAATCATGTAGATGAGTGATAGTGAGTGTGATGGATTTGTTCCTATTATGAAGAGTGATCTCTCTTGGCCACTTGATGAGTAGGATTGATGGAATGCATGCATACTCAAATGAATTGGTGAAAGGTTTTATCAATGTCATTTGTA
>CAODLS011536084.1:0-13109 GCA_948243855.1 Flueggea neowawraea
TCTGTGGATTCAAGACTTCAATTTTCCCGCTTTAACTCTAATCAAATTTCACGTACTTTTGGATGCATTTCACGTACGTGTTAATATCTGACGTACGTGAACCTTCTCTAGCGTACGGGTGTTTTCTTCCTTTTACTTCCAGTAGCTTCTGTTTTAGCATCCGACGAAACTCACGTACTTTGGTTACCTTTCACGTACGTGTATTTTTCTGACGTACGTGAGATTTTTCTTGCGTACGTGTGTTCACTTCTTTTGAGTTCCAGTAGCTTCTGTTTCAGCTCACGGTCCAACTCGCATACTTGAGGCTTTCCTGACGTACTTGACATTATCACACGTACGTGAACTATTTCTTTGACATACGTGAATCTTGCCTCAGATCAAATTCTGCAGTTTGTTCATCATCAAAACTTCAGAAAATCTCAATGTTGACCACCCTTGGTCCAACACTTAGAGCTTTCCTCTGCGTGCTTAGATAAGAGCTTAACCACTTAGAAATGACACTTTAAGTGCTTAAACTAGAATCTTGACATTCTAAGTGCTTAGACCAGAAGTTCTAAGTGCGTAGACGAATTTCCATGATTGCATCTTGAATTTTGCTAACGTCATCTGACCAAGGACATTCAAATTCAATGCCCAATGAAAGTCATAATAGATTGTGTTGTCTTCAAGAGCCCGTCTACGTACTTAGAAGTTTGTTCTAAGTGCTTAAAGCTTTTCAACACTAGTTCTAAGCGCTTAGTACTGGGCTTTAAGCACTTATATGCTATTTTCAGCACAACAACTTTTTTTTATCATTTTTTAAGTGCTTAGATCTGAACTTAAAGCACTTAGATGCCACTTTATTGCAAACATGAGAAAGGCCAAATTCAAGACTAAGCTATTAGCACCATTTCATGAATATTTTGTTGTCATCGTCATCAAAATCAAACTCAATAGTATTTGCATAAGTTCCTAATCACCATAAGTTGTAATTAGATAAATATCATCTTAAGAATCAAATCAAACAATTGGTCATACACACCACATCGATTCAACAATTTGATTGCTAAGTTAGGCATCACATATGTAGGGCAAGGCAAACTCAATACCAATCCAAGTTTCATTCAATGTTCTTTACTAAGAATAACTACTGGCTCATTTGCATTAGTGCAATCCTGGACATGGAGATGTAAATTGATGGAGTTCCTATGGATATTTGAATATTGGAAATCATTTTGAGGAAGATAATTTGGACTGAGTTAAAGTTAGAAGATTTTAGAAGCGATTTATATCAATTTAATAAAGTAGGCAATTACACAACCATGGACAACCAGGAATTGATTTAACAAATATTATTTTATAAATATTATTTCAAAACTTATATGGACTAGCCTTGTAATGTGATGGTGGTTAGACGAATTCAAAAAGGTCAAACATACATCATAGAAATGCTTAGAAAAAACCTTTACGGGCCCAATTACTAGTCCAGGATTGAACCGAGAATTGTGGAATTATGGAATTGGGCCTAACCAATTCTAATTCTATTATTTGGCCAACCGACATAATTTATAAATCCAATTTCATGCTCAATTCCTTTGAATTATAATGAGACATGTTCCAATTTTTAGCCGTTTTCCTAAGAATTGTCAATTCTAATTCTCTCTCTCTCCCAATTCTCTCTCTCCGTCCTCCATCCCGCTCTCCCCCTCTCTTCCTCCATCTCTCTCTCTCTCTCCCTCCCCTCTCTCTCACTTTGTCCCTCCTTCTAAAAAAATAACTATTTAATATTAAACAATTAAATATTTAATCTATATTAAATAATTATTTAAATAATCAATTCTAATTTTTATCATATTCTAATTCTGATTCAATTCCAATTCTAATTCTAATTCCAACAAAACTGGAATTCCAATTCCAATTCTACAATCCAAATAGACCCTTAAAAATTTAGAAAAATACATTATTTATATGTACCAAATAAATTAAATATGAAATACCAGATAAGTTGAACAAAGTCACATGACATAAGTCTTTCTAGATAGAAAGAAGTTTTTTTTCTCAAGCTCAATGTTCAATTTCCATAGCAACCTCGAGTTGCAATCAACATTATAAAAGGGCCAAAAAAAAAGAATCCTTCATATTCTATTTTCTTCTTGGAGCAACCAATAACCAGAACTGGTATTATACTCCCCATCCTTTGCCAAATTCCAAACAAGTTTACCATCTTAATAGGTTCACGCAATTGAGATTCGGGATATTGCCAAGCATTCAGTTTTAGTAAGTAAAGACTGAAGCTTGCAAGATTCCCAACCCCTTGCTATCAAGGATCAATTGATAGCTCATAGGATTAATCTCCCAACGTGATGTGCCTGGCTTTGGCTACAACCAACTATTGATGAGATAATATTGTACCAAGGGATTGGAATTTAGTCCCAACCCAACCATGTGTCTTAAATATTATAGGCATATTTCTTTTGTGTGTAAAGTACTACTAGTACTGCTTGTATATAAACTATTTTCATACACGAGTCGATCTCCAAGCCTTCGTGTGTATCTAACCTCACTGAGTTTACTCACATTCAATTTTATGGTTCATAGGGACGTTCTTCCTTGAGTTGAGCTCACGTGGTTCCGTAATTGAAAGAGGTGCCCTAATTCGATGTTTCCAAGAGTCTTATTAATAAGTAGAGTCTCCATGATTGGAGCTATGAGTTATTTTTCGCTTTGTTTAACATGACAATGTTTTGTCTATGTTGTGTTGCATGTTTGAATCCGTACTATTATGTCATAGTAGGTACTACTTGAAATTATTATTCTAGACTTTGATTTTTGATGCATGACATGTGAATCTTATCAATTAACTGGACCAAATAATAAGTTGGTAATAATGGTGCTAATTAGAGTGACAGCGCTACTAGTACCGAGGTTGTGCGTGTTAAGCCGGACCAGGACCCTTCAGTTCAGTTCAACTTGTATATCGGTCATAAATCACCCTAGTCGTTGCGACATAGCCCAGGTGGGTTATGACAGAACCCATTCAATTTCTCATCTTTCTTTGCATTGTTGAAACCCACCACCAATGCCTTACAGATGTTGTGCGGTATCCTGATACGTAAATAGCAAGTTCGCCCAACTTGTTGATCATGCATGAAATCAACACCCAAATAACCAGTGAATAGGTTCCCAATATGCTTAGCACTCCTCTTTATAAATGAAAAAGGGGCAGGTAACACCCTAACCCAGGACTTTTTCAGCTTACTCTACTACTGTGGGTTGTCAACAAAAAGTGACACTCCAACCCTAAATAACCATACATAGTATACATATATTGGTACATGAATTGCATAAGCATTTTCATAATATAAAATTTGTTATTTATAGTAAAAATTTAAGATATAAAGATGAATATTTAAGGCATTGGTTAGAAAATAATTATTAGGTAAAATTGCGTAGCTGCGATAAATATTAATTAAAATTATATTATCGAATTTACGATTATAGTTGAAATCTTATGTCTTAATGTATGTCAAATAGGATTGAAAAGATTAAAATCTTGAATAAAATATGTGAACTAATAATAAGTTAGGGATTACAAAGAGAAGAAACCAAGAAAAGAGATGAAAATGAAAATAGTATATGTGTAATATGGAAATGGTAGAAATACTTGTTTTAATTTCACACATGGCATAATTTAGCACATTTAAACTCTCAACTACCTTAATTAAGTTCCACATTAACCCAAATCAATGAAATCAGCTGACATAACTAAGGATTAGAAGTGAAGTCGGCAAAATTTTTGGTGGATAAGAATAGGCCACCGATTATATATATTCAAGTTCTTCTTATAACAACAATTCAAAACCTTTATTATATACAAAACACACCCACAGCAGCACAATCAATCTCTGGTCCCAAAATTCTGTCAAAAATTGCTTCCACAACTGGTCATCTTTTTCTAATCATTAAAGCAAGTACAAGAGTACAAGTCAAAGGTGATTCTGAATTCATTGAAGCACTTGACAGGGCTCTGATTCCATCCTGTTTTTGAACTTGTTAGAGATAGAATTTTAGAAAAATCAAAGAATAAACTTGTATATTTCTGTGTTCTATAGATCTCTATAAAAGGGATTAAACTAATTTTGTGTTGTTTGTATTTATGGTTGCAATATCATGAATTGCCCTAATTATAGATGCTATGACTATAATATGTTTGTAAGCTGATTTTGGAAACCTTGGAGACTTAATTTTGAAACGTAAAAAACATGAAAGTTGTAAATATATATGTCTTCTAATTGACTGCAAAAGGAAATATATTAATTCCATGTATAACGAGAGTTAGGCTCAATTATCTAAGAATGGTCATGTTTATAGTTGCACCTAATACATCTTGATTCTTGGTTCTGATATAACAATTTACTGCAATTCTGTATTTTGAATTAGCCTATAATATTTTATGTAAACAAGGGTATGTGAGTATAGTTTCTAAATTAACAAACCATTTCAGAGTTGGATTTGAATAGAGTAAACCGTCATAAAAAGACTGAGTAAAGGGTTGCCTGCTCTGTTATAGCCTTTGGTCTGTCTTTAAAAATTTACTGCAACTTTTGCAAATTGCCTTAGACAGTGTGATTTATACTCATAAAAAGATATATTTGTTTAGTTTTTGAATCAATTGACAGAGCTCAATTTGGTAATGAAATGAATGAACTATGGCTGCAATACTAAGTGATGCTTACACTGTTATGAAGTAGAAACTATGCGGTAGTTAATTTGAATTTAAAAATTCACCACAAATTTTATAAATTGAATTAGGATTTCTACTTGATACTTACAGAATGATTGAGATTTTTAATTTTAGATAAAATTTATATCAAGTTAATTGGAAACCTGTAACTCCAAAAATATTAAATAAAACATGGACTGTTCAGTTGAAATTAAGCTAATAAGTTTACTATATGGACTGTTTTGATACATTGCCAACAATAGGGACCGAACTGGAACTTATCTTAATAGAACACGAAAAAAGAGAATGAGAAAAAGATGCAATTAATTTATATATTAAATAAATTCAAAGACCTTGTCATTCGCTAGAACGTATAAACTAAATTGAATAAGAATTTGTATTTAAGAGATTGGTCCATAATTTTATAGAGAATAATATTTGACATTGATATGCATAATTTTAATACTATGTAGATCCAAATGACCCAAATACTCGTAGATTTTGGGAAACTAGAAGTTATAGGTGCTTAATGTATATATACCAAAGGCACAAGTAAGTAGAAAATTGAAGGTGTCTCCACTTGTTTACTATGTGTTTTGAAATTGTCAAATGTGTTAATTTTATCATGATATGTGCGTTCATGATGATATTAAATTATACGTGTAAATACTAGAAATGCTTCATAGTGCATATATGTGTCACATGTATATGCCTTGTGAATCTGTTATGATTAAAAACATGGAAAGATTGTCTAGTGTCATCGAATATGACTTATCATTTAATATGAATAGTTTTTTTATCAGATTTATCATTATCAAACAGATGTTAATATGATTGATTTATTGTTATCATTATATGAGTATGCATATATTGATTGGACATTGAATCAGTGGAATGGCATTTGCATTCTAGACTTAAAAGGTAGACTTGGCCAACATGTTTGAGTTCTCCATCTTTATCATTTATGAGACTTTATGTCTCCATCATTATTGGATATATATTAAGACTTTTAAGTCTCCATCATACATCGTTTTCCAGATGGTCATAGTATCATTTTTTAGACTTTATGTCTTCATCGTATGTCGTATCATATCAAACCCTGGGTAGGAATTTTTATGTTCTGACCAAGCTCCAAAATAAAATTGGAAATGCATTCATTTGCATCGTTGCATATTGCAAGATTAGTATATAAATTTTGATGTGTATGCTAATGACAGTTGATTTATCAATGACAGTTTCTCTCACTGAGTAGTGGCTCCTACAAACTGCCATTATTTTTCTAGGTTTTTAGCATATACATTTTTTGAGAGTTGATAAAGCATGATGCCGATTGACTTATATACATGGAGCATAGGTCATCCGGTTGGATCTCACAGTCTCTCTCCTATGCATCATGTTACCATTATACACATAGTTTTGAGAAGAAACATAGAGTGCTATCTATACTTCTGTGTAACTTGTTTATATGTTTTGAACAAAAATTTTTGTATATACATTTGGATATGAATGATTTGTATGAATATATGTTTTATCATTATGATTTCATATCATAGAATGGTTATATGATAGGATAGGGTGTGACACAAGATGCAACAGTTTGTGAGCTTCAAGGACTTAGCACCGTGACAAAGTGGTATCAGAGAAGAAAGTATGATAAGCTATCGCTAGATATAATATGGTATAGTTTCAAAACAAATAGAATCCTAAGCATATTGTAGAGTGTCTCATCTTTTAGAGCCCAGTTTCAAACATAATTTACTTTGACCACAACTAGATCATGATAAAGTTTGAGATGTGGGGCTGGGGGTATCATCCAAGCCATTGGCTCCATCATGTTGTTCTACAAGTGGAATAAAGTTTGGTTTATATGGTACATAGCATGGATGCTTATAGGTCGGGATATGATGAGGATTTGAGGAGGATCTAGTACTGCCCCAGAACTTTAAGATCTCCATCTCTTCTTGTCCTAAGGAGGCAAAGATTCAGGGATTTTCGGATGGAGAAAATGATTCTAGGACAAGATAGAGATCACTGATTTTTTTTTTTTAAAGAAAACCAAGTTAGATATAAAATTTCCCACTATCCACTTAAAGACAACCTAGTTCTACTTCTAATTTAATAATTACAATTATAACAATTATGGGTCATTTGAAGGTCCATTTAATTTTTTTATCATATATATATATATATATATATATATATATATATATATATATGTGAAATAGGTCATAAAAAATTATTTTAATGCAAGCTTCACAAAATAAATAAAAGAAAATAATATATTGCTTTTTTATGTTTGGAGGCACTTGAAAGAATAATTGAAGCTTATTTTGCTATGCAGTGAGGATATTAGCTGCTATAAAAACTTTATCACTTGTCAGTCTTTGAAGTTTCAATAATTCATTTAATACATTATTGCTCATGTCATTCATCTGACTTTCACAATCTTCTGTCCATGAGAATGAAATTGCTAAAATTGTTACTCATATCCTGCATCAACGTCCCAAAAATGTTGGACAAATTGTGAAAAACAACAACTATATCGTTACTTTTCTTTAACTTTTTTAGCACATCTTTTCTGCCAATTATTTGTCTTTTTGCACTTTTCAATGTGGGTCCAACTGTTTCTTCAGTTTTATATATATCTTTACATTCTCTTTTCAATTTTCCCCCACAGTTGAGTTAACTGTTTTATTTTCTAGCTCTTTATCCATGTTGTCAATTGCTTCAGCCACAATTTTAACATCTTTTCTAATAGCTCTATCACCTTCAACCAATTCAGTAATGGAATAATACTGAGAAAATGCACATTCCACAAACCTCTTGCCTCACTATGATTTAGCAATCAATAAGAAAATTTCATTAATAACTCGTAGTACAAAGAAAACAACTATAGATAATTTGAAGAAGTGATCTTACCCAACACCATTCGTCGTATACGCTTTTCTTGCACGAAATCATCTTTTTCTCATCATCCTACCCAAATCCAGACTTACTTAACATCTCAAATATAGAATGATACTTTCTTTTCATTAGCTTCCACCTAGAGTTAATATGTGAGTTAACTTTCAAGCTAGAATGAGGCAATTTTACATGATAAGTTCTTTAACTCGAGTTAAATAACCTTTTTTGCATCCTTTTTCATTCTTGTATGTTGAATTAGTGGCAATTTCACGTAAAGTCTCAATCAGAATTTTGTCTTCTTCTGCACTCCAATTTCTTTTATTTTTACCCTTTCCTCTAGTAATTTGGCATTTTCCGCAATGTTGCCATTTTTTATTCTTTCCATCATATTATATTCATTTCAAATAAAAAAAATCAATTACAAATTACAATTCACATTCATATAATGTCAAGATAAAAAGAATTATGCTATGTGTGATGGTAAAAAATATTAGAATGCGAACTATTGCAAATTTAATGGTTTTTTTTTTCTCTCCTAAGGGGTTTGCATGTTTAGTCTTCTTCTTTTCCTTTGGCAATAATCAGACCCTAATCTGCCGTAGGTTTCCATTGCAGTATGGTGCAACTTATTGAATTAACGAAACTTGTTGAATACCAGCTCCTCATCTTCACCTCCTCGCTTTCTCTCTGACTCTCTCCCAATTCCGTTGAGTGAATAACCGGTCTGCCCATAGACATTTAGAAAAATGGATTGGGGTATCACTACATATTGCAGATCGCGTTTACCTCAGACGGATCAAGAAAAGAATTTGACTTATGTGGTTTTTGTTTCAACACCTCTTATTCAAAGGGCATATTCCCAAAGTATCCTAGAAGATTTTCAAGGCTAAGAAGCTGGTTTTATATCTCTACAAACAAGTGCTCCAGCATCACGGCATCATCAAAGTGTAAGTACAACAACATTTTTGATTTGAAGTTTAAAGTGCGTGGCTTTAATTTCAAGTTGAAAAACTTTGTTGCAAGCTATCCAATTTCTTTTTCATTAATTCATGATCAAAACCCACCGAATTAAAAAAAAAATCAACTGTTAAGTCTAAAAATAAATTCATATTTAAGCCCACCATATGCAAAACAGACTAAGCAATAAATTTTTGTTTTTAATAAGAAAAGAATCTTACCTTGTGATATGAGCTTGATTAATTGTTAAATTCAATTCTGAGAGATTTATAAAGAATAAGCAGGTTGTTATGAAAAAAATAAAAGAGAAAATAGAAAATTACAAAATAATTGATCAATGTTAATGGTGAAAAAGAAGCCTTGATAGTGGAAGAAATGATGGTGGGAGAGATGGCGTGAAAAAAAGATGGATAATAGATAGGAGAGGATGGCAGGGGGGGATGTGGAAAAGAAGGCACGAAAAAAAAGAGAGGAATAAGTGATTAGAGGGGTGTCTCTGTTAATCTGTTTATAAGGTTGATACGGAATTTTATTTCCATAAGTAATGAGAATTGGAATGTGTTTCGAGTGAACTAAACACTAGCAATTGAAATATGATTCCCATTTCCATTCTAATTCTCACTCCAAAATTTACGAACCAAATACACCCCATATGTTACAAATATTACTCATAAGAGTTATAGCTTCAATACTTTGAGATGGTGAATGCTAAGATTATATATGATGCTTTCTAAATGCCGGGCAAAACAAATGGAAATGCACCTATTTCAATTGAGATCTTAGATATAAATTTGAACACATATAAAAAAGATTTAGTCAAGCTAGTTGACACAATATATAGGGAAGTACAAATGTAAATAAGTAGAACATTAATGGTTATACAATTTATTATCTTTTAATACATATATTATTTATTTATTTTCACTTCTAGTTTCGATTATTTGATATGGGACAGTTCGAGATAGTTCTCAAGATGGATATTGTTTAAGAATCAAAATCATCCCAATTAATAAGCTTCGTGACGGTTCAATTCAATAAAAGTCAAAGTAAACAGTTCTTTTATGTTTGAATATTTAAGCTTTGCTTGGCTACGGGTGAATTAGTGGAGGAAATGTAATTTCTTAGGAAGTTCAGAAACTTTATTTGCTTGGTTGAATTAAAGAAGTTAATCTTCTTAAGAAGTCAGTTGATTGACTGTCCCTTGACTTCAGGAAGTAATTTATTGAGAAATGTCAGAAAATCCAATTTTCTTAGTACCAACAATGCAAATTTACGAATGTATCCTTAAAATACTATTTATTACAAATTTCTATTTGTTTCTAAAATTTATAAATCATTTCATAAATAAATTTTTGATTATTTTATATAGATCGATTTTTATAGAAGTTACATAAAATATTTTATATTAAATAAATTAATTTTCATCGAATTATTTAAAAAAATTAGTCTTCATTATAGAATTGTATGGACTATTAATTATAGTTGTATTTCTCATAGGAGATATATTTTATGTAATAAAAATAAATATTTTTTCTTTATTTTTTTGTATGATTAATTTAAATTTAATAATAATAAAAATATTATTGATCTTTTTTAACCAACTTACTAAAAATATAATTTTTAACCAAACACAATAAATTATTTTTTTTTATAAAAATTTAAAATAATAATTAAATATAATTATATATTATTTTTTAAAAAATTATTTTTTAAAAAATTAAATTTTAAAAAATTAATTAATTTTCTTAAAAAGTAAACCAAGCAAGCCATCAGTTCAGTTTGAAAATCGTCAAGTATGTGGGCAACCCTAGTGCATAGCGTGTTGAATGCAAGAGTAGGGTGGAATACACTGTGGGAACCAGGTGGCAAATGCTAATATCCCAGCCTTTCAACCATATTCCAAACACAATATATCTTCAAATCCAGGCGTTAGAGTTGTTGAACCGGCGGTTCCGGTTTGTCAAATATAGGAACCGAACCGTGGTTTTCACGGTTTGGTCCGATTTTCGTTCGGTTCGATTTCGGTTCTGGTTTTGACCTGTTTTAACCGGTTTAACCACTGTTTCGGTTTCGGTTCGGTTTCGGTTTGGTTTCATGTTTTCTTTTTTTTTTTCAAAATTTTGTTTTTAATCCGTTATTTTATCCCGTCATTTGGTTTGTAAATTTTGTTATATTCAATAATTAACTACAATACCAATAATATATTTTATTCCAAAGATTTTTTAATAATTTTTAAACAAATTAACTATTCTATTAGTAATTAATAATAATAATTTATAGAAAAATAAATTTTTGAGAGAGTGTAGAAGAGATTGAGAGATAAAAAATAGTGTAAAATTGGTAAGAATGAGGTGGGGTATTTATAGAGTTGAAAAAAAAAAACTGTTGGAACCGCCGGTTCCAACGGTTAGAACCGGCGGTTCGACGGTTTTTAAAACGAGAAACCGGAACCTAAACCGTAAACCGCTGATTTTGGTCGGTCGGTTCTGGTTTCGGTTCGATTTCGATTTTGACCGGTCCAATTCTAGTTCGGTTTGTCGATTTCGGTTTGATTTTTACAACTCTACCAGGCGTGATGGAAGAAAAAGAGCACAAACCATTAAACAAATTAACCTTCTAATCATTCAAAACATCATAATTCACATGACAAAATTCTTTTAATGATTTATCTCGTGAGGATAGCCTGGCAGAAGGTGAAGCAGCACTTATTTGTGCGACGCAGGTTTGAACGTCATTAAACTAGGTAGTCTTAACAGTTGAAGACATGTATTGCGTAATAGAGCAAGATGTCTCCCTAGAAACTTGTCTCATTGAGGTGTTACGGTGACCGCATTAGTGTACGTACTCAAATATGCTGCCAGTGTAACTATGGCTTCGAAATATTTCTTCGTAGAGTTAATGTCTGCATGATAACGTTCAGCAGAATATATTACTATTGGTCGCTCCAAACTCCTTTTTTTTTTCAGTAAAAAAAAATTCCTTCAATGATTTATATCATTAAATAAAAAAAGCATATACTAAAATGACTCACAAAGGGCTTCCAATAAGACTCTGCCGCGTCACACACGCACTGATTCCCCCCAAAATCTGACCATGAGCTTGCAACAGCTGCATACTCTCGCCACCACCTCGCCCTCGGCAGACACACCACCACTTTCCTATGCCCAACCTACCCTTACTCCTAACTGCCACACATCACACGTGACCGACGTAAAATCATAACCAGTACGAGGGTATTGTCGTCCGTTGGGCATTTATGGTCCTCCTCGACTTTCTGAAATGTTAACTATATATATTCATCTGTTCCTTACTTTCTCTTTATCTCTCTTCATTTCTCTGCCTCTCTCTCTACGTGATTTCTTCCCCATTTCCCTCCATCTCTCTCTCTCTCTTCATTTTCTCTAACATTGAGTGTTTGATCTCGACCCGAATTAGTGTGATCTGTAAGTCCTTATAACTCTCTGTATGTTTTAGTTATTGGTGCTTTGTTACCATATTGTTGTGATGTGATTTCTGTGACATGTGAATTGCTGTTTTTTTTTTGTGCGAATTATTGGTTTGTAAGGTGTTTTGTGAAGTGGGTTATTCTCGGTTTTGTTAGATCTGTAGTGAAAGGTGGTGAGTTTTTGTAATCTCTTTTTTTGTTGTTCTGAAATTCTGAATCGTGTGTGAAGTGGATCTCAAGTGGGTGGTGGTTGTGCATTGATTTCTCGAAAAGGTTCTCTTGGGATTGGTGAAAGTGTTATTTGGATCTGTTCTTTTCTTGCGTTGTAGTTTGTTAAACTTGAATTGTATTGGATCTGGGGATCAAGTACGGATCTTACTGGAGCTTGGAAACGGAATTTCATTTTGTTGGTTTATGTGTTGATCTGTAATGATTTATCAATTGATTGAATTTAGATCTGGTTAAATCGTCTAAATTCTTTAATTTAAGCAATTTACAATGTGAATTCCTAATTTGAGCTATTATTATATGGTTTAAATGTTGTGATGTGACTGATTCGTTACTGTTTATATAATACCTTCAGATCTATTTTATACTTTAGATCTATTTTATGCTTTCCTATCCCTATCACATGTAATTGATTTGGTTACTATCACAAATGGAAATAGATATTGATCTGCAACGGAGAATCGGTTGTTCTGTTGCAATTTGCGACTGGTTTACCTGAGATTTAAGTTTGCTTTTCCTCTTTTTTTTTTTTTTTTTTTTTTTTTGTGTAGGAGGGGTCTGGGCATGGCGACATACACCCCAAAGAACATCTTGATCACGGGGGCTGCCGGGTTTATTGCCTCCCATGTTTGCAATCGGCTTATCCGTAACTACCCTGGTTACAAAATTGTGGTGCTGGATAAGCTTGATTACTGTTCAAACCTGAAAAATCTTTATCCCTCAAAATCAGCACCCAACTTCAAGTTTGTCAAGGGTGACATTGGCAGCGCTGATCTGGTCAACTTCCTTCTCATCACCGAATCAATTGACACGATTATGCACTTTGCAGCTCAGACGCACGTGGATAACTCTTTTGGCAACAGCTTTGAGTTT
>CAODLS011536171.1:0-18198 GCA_948243855.1 Flueggea neowawraea
GAAACGAGAGAGAACGGTTGAAATGGTGGTGAGAGAGCGAGAGAGAGCGGATGAGAGAGAGACAAAATGGATAAGGTTTTTGATTGTAAGGGAAAGTAGTTTCGTAAGTTTCATTTCCGTTAACTCTTTCAATTAAAAATAATTATGAAGGACGTGTATACTAAGTTCAAAAATATGAGAAACTACTTGTTAATTAAGATATATCTCACGGATTCAAAAATTATTTTTTCTAATTTATTTTATCCCAGTTGTGCAGCGGTACAGCCAAATCCCCATATTTCAGTTTTCAGCACAACCACAGGTGAAAATTAAAAAGTGACACTGTCTGGTCAGTCGTTTCCGCGGATGTTACAGCTGGAAATTACAAAACTCACAGACGATACAGAAGCAACAAAATTGCTCACGTGATACCCTTAACTAAACCACAACGTGCCACCTGTTACTCGCTCCTTCGTTTACATCCAACAGCCTCCCATCCCACGTGTCAATAGTATACTCATCACCACCCACCACCCACACCTTTTAACGAAAGCTAGTTGCAATTTTCAACTACCGATCGTCGGTTAATGTCAAATGCAGAATAATGAACTACCGGTCGTCTATCTTAGCTGATTTATAAGCACAATTTCCCAAGTTTATGCGAAGGCAAATATGTTTATGATCTTTTAAAATATTTTTTAATTAAAATATTGATTAACTATATTCCATATATTCAACATAGATATCTTTATCACTTGCAATAATGCTACCTCGACCTGAGTCTCAATTAATCAAATATGAAATGTGGAAGTTGTAATTGCACAATTAACCAAACAACAATTAATCAATAAACATAGAATAATAAGAAACTAACTTAATATAGAGTACTATCGAACTGACCTCTTGTTGCGCAGCGGGAATATTCACCCAAAAGGGGAAGGTCGCAAACAGTGCAACCGCTCTCTCTCTAGTCTCTTGTGTTAGATTTCCTGAGTTGTGAGCCCAGCAACTCTATTTATAGTGGTGTAGCTAGAATGTTATCATGTATAGAATTTTAGGAATAATCTCTCTCTAATTAGACTTCTCTCCCAGTTAGAATTTTCTACCCAAATAAAAATTTTCCTAAATAGAATTTGTACCTATTTAGTCAACAGCTCACAAATCAAATCAGTCTTCATCCAAACCGTCATTGGCAAACCTAAGCAAATCAAACCGACCCTATTTTTGTGAACAGGTATTCTAAAATTATTTAAATAATGAGTGATTTAATAAAAAAAAACTCAACACTGTTCATTACAATAACTGATTAGTGGTCAACCTAAACGAGGAGGGGGAATATTTAAGAATTAAGATTACCGATTTCATGTTCAGCTTTAAATAGAGGGATCGGAGGCGGATAAATCTAAGAAGAAAATTGTTCGCTAACTATTTGTCGAATTAATTAGAGTCTGTTGAGAACTAAAATTGCATGAGCATTATTGATTAATAAAAAATCCTTCACAAATGTAAGATCTCAATCTTCTTCTCAATCACATCACAGCTTTTTCAATTAGATTAAATTAAATTAAAACAAAACTCAGAACTATTATCTTCCTCTTATTGTTTTGTACTTGTTGAAGCTATTGAGTTAACAAAAGAAACGGAACTGTTTGATTAATATAGATACAACTGAAATATAACTCAGAATGAATTTGCTCTAATATATTTACGGTTCAGTGATATTGGGGTCGTACTTAAATTCAGAAAGATTCCAATTAACAAAAAATAAACCCTGAATTTCTGATGCATGCGTGCATATTAATTATGCAAGAAAAGAACATGTATTGGAAGCCCTGAGGCATGGAATGTTGTGCTGAAAATAAGCTTGGATACATATTCTAGGTACTCGCTTGCTGTGAATTCAGAAGAGCTGTTGAAGATCCTGCTGACATTAACGATGAATTCGTTGAACAACTGGTACCTGATTGAGTCTGATCAGATTTCCCGGGTTCTGTGAATCCTGATGATGTGTAGGAGAACTTGCACATGTTAAGGGGAGGTGCATAATACAATGGGACCGGTAACTTTGACGGGAGACTAGGCAATGGAGCTTCAAAGTTCAGAACATTTATAATTTGCCTTATTGATGGTCTCAGACTGAAGTCAGGATGGCAGCACCATAATCCGACAACCATCAGACTCTCCATTTGCCGTTCGTCAAAATCTTTGCTCAGCCTCCTGTCGACGGCTTCGAGAAGTTCCTCTTTTCCGTACAGGTCCCATACCCACTCTACTAGCCTTACCCTGCTTGGTTCTTGCTTTGCATCAACTGGTTTCCGACCGCATGCAATTTCAAGAGCAACAACGCCAAAACTGTAAACATCTGATTCTTTGCTAGCCTTGCCTGTTGTGACACATTCAGGAGCTAAGTACCCCATTGTGCCGGCCAAAACTGTTGTCTGAGAACCCAATTCATGATCTACAAGCCTCGCTAAGCCAAAATCGCCAAGCTTGGCATTGAAGTTTGAGTCCAACATGACATTGCTAGACTTGATATCTCTGTGCACAACACATTGTTCCCATTCTTCGTGGAGATACAAGAGGCATGAAGCCAATCCTTGGGCTATTTTGTACCGCATTGCCCATGTCAGCATTGATTTGCCTCCAAAGAGATGGGAATCAAGGCTTCCGTTAGGCATGAATTCATAGACGAGAAGAAATTCACCTTTTTCGTGGCACCAACCGATCAGTTGAACCAAATTTCTGTGTCTCAGACGACTAATGATTCTCACTTCTGAGATGTACTCTTTTTTGCCTTGCTTTGATCCTCTCGAGACTCTCTTCACAGCGATTTCGGAGTTGGATCCACTCAACAATCCTTTGTAAACACCTCCAAATCCTCCTTCTCCAAGCTTCCCTCCTTCAGCAAAGTTGTTCGTTGCACGACTAAGCTCGCGGTAACTGAACTTCTTAGGTCCGGTTCCTTTCTCGAATTCATCTTCCATGGCTACATCAATTGCTTCCTCTTCACCTCCTGCATTTTTCCTCCTATAAACAAACCAACATGCACACAAGCCACAAATCAAGAATCCGAGGCCCACAGCTATACCAACAAACAACCTTGTTCTGTTTCGGTTCTTGACTTGCAAACTTGCATTAAAATCCCATGAAAGAATGTTATGTATTTCAACATTATAGCCGGTAGAAGCAGAGAAACCTACTCTTATCCATTCCGGTAACAGTTCCCGCAAATCGACAGCATACCAAAGGCTGGAATTTCCATTGAAGACAGGATTGTCTGCATATGTCAGAAACACACTGAAGTTTTTGGTAGTGGCGTTATAACTTATCCAGGCATTTGCTTTTGATCCATTCCTCATGCTGCTTTTCCATGTAATGTTCTTCACGGATTCAATGGAATTGACATCAATACCTAGGTGATTGCCATCAGGATCCCATGTATTCTTAGCACTATCGAACTCAACAGCAACAATTTGATTTGCTTCGGAGCCACTAGTAGCAGTGTGAGGATTAAATAATCCAAGATAACCACCAGTTGAATTTGCAGGGATCTGAGAGTCAAATGGAGCAAGGTAAAACGCTATTCCATCTCCAAATTTCTCTTGATCAATGGCTTCCATGATGAAGGTGAAGTGAGTGGTGAAGTCTGTTAGCCTTTTTGTCTTGGCATCCCAAAGGTGTACAGGCTGCGCGTAGGAGGCTCGACCAACGCTCTGTGTGAGATTATCGTTTCTCGAATTTCTTGTGAGTTGAAGAACGCTATCAGAAGGAAACGCGTCGCCTTGGAAAAATATGTCTTCCATGTTTGGATGAAACTCTGTAAAGTTGAAGTAAACTGAGTTTGCATTTCCGAGTAGCGATGTGAAGAAAATGAAGATTGCCTTGACAAGTATGCAAAATTTCGAGTCAAGAAAATCCATGATTGTGATGCTCGAATAGAGATGAAAGGTGAATAGTGTCTGAAGAGAATTAGGTGAAGAAACCTATAAGTAGTTTAACTAAATGCTCTTATTGAAATGAACTTCAATTTTTTTTTTCCTGATAAGGTGAAATAACTTCATTAACAGGTCAAATCTATTGATGTAATGTTGTCTTGTTGTTATTGTATTCTAGCTCCTACTACTGCACCGTCTTTTTCCTCAAATATCTAGCTGCAAACAAATTATGGCTGTCAAATGGAAGATCTTCAACACCACTTGACTTTTTCATGAGGTAGAGAACCTGATATTTAATAATCTGAAGCTGACAGAAACTCTGACGTGTGGGGAAATTTAGAATGAAACCTTTAGCTTCAGACGGCATTTGGATTGCAGGACTCTCTCAGAATAATGATTGACAAAAGAGGTGAGGAAACGATATATACTGATGCTTACCTTGCAAATTCATCGGTACATACCAAGTCAGTCAATTTTTTTTAAAATGTTTTCCTTTTTCCAAGCGTACAGTATGGAGTCTGAAATATTTTGGCGCCTTTTTTCTCTTATATATGTGGGTTTCGGATGAGGAAATAACAAGAATAAAGTTTATTAGACACAGATGAGCCAGGAAATACAAAAAGTAGGATAATAGGATGGGCTGATATTCCCAGACAACAAAGCAAGCGACGCCATGCTGCCGTCTTAGCAGTTCTAAGATTCTGATTGTTCTTTTTCCAGGAAAAACAAGTGTCTCTTGCTTTCTCCGTCCTTCCTCTATTGGAAAAGAAATAGTAAAAACTCATTGATTTCCCTAAACAATGCACAAAAAAAATGGAGCAACAATCAGGAAAATTGTGGATTTGGCACCGGCCGGTCTTTCAGAGATACTGCTGACTGCTAAATAATTCATCCGGTTGTTTACTTCCAACTGTTCTGATTAAAATATAAAATTGTATATTTGTAATATGTTTAAGACTATTCAACTTTTTGCAAAATTGCTGAGTGAAACAAGACCCATATAATTCTCTGAACAGTTCAAGTCTATGTATGTAGAATTCATATACTCCTATTACACATTAGGCGATGTTTGATGTTTATGTCATCTTACCAATTCAACAAAGTTTCACCTATCAAACAATTTCTCACATACTTAATAGACTATACTAAGCAATCTACATGTAATACCCTACCGGTTCCGATTAGAAACTTCTGTAGCATTCTGTTCAATTCCAAAAATATCTCTTCTTGAATTTCGTTCGATTTCAATTGTAACCCCGTTCATTTCTGAATGGATGTTGAGTTTAGAGGTAGTGTTGAGATGGTTAAAAATGTTTGAGATGATCCTCGGATGTTTGATGATGTTGTTTTTGAAAGGTTGGGTGTAGTCGAGTCTTGGGAATGATCATATGTTTGTTTGGAAGCGAAATAAATCGAGAAATGCTGTTTGGCCTTAAACAACGTATGTTTTGAATTGTGGAACGTTCATTATCTGGAATTCAACAATAACGTACGTTACGAAAAGATAACGCACGTTATCTGGGAAGGAAAGATGATCAATGTATGTTGCTTGCTTGTAACGTACGTTGTGCTGCTATGTTCTCAGAACAGAAGACTTTGGATGTGAATTTGAGCCTCACAACGTATGTTGTGAGTATGAGACGTACGTTGTGTATGTGTAAGATGTACGTTGCATGAAAAATGACGTACGTTGCCTTTAAATTTCAGTGAAACAGTGCGTTTGGATCCGTCAGCCTTTTTAACCCCAAAACCCGACCCCCTTAGTCATTTCCGCCTCATTTTTGCTCCAAATCACTCCCAACTCATCTGATTATCTCTCCCATTGTTCCTTGTCAATTCCTTATCATCTCTGGAGGTAAGATCGAACTTCTAATCTCTTCATTTCATCATTTTTATGCTTGAATCTCGTTTTTAGTTTTGAGGCTGATTTTGCATCTAGGGTTCAAATTTGATTGTTTTTATCCAAATGGGAGTTATATATTGATTGTTTATGATGGATTGAGATTAGAGGAACATAGATTTAGCTTGGAAACATAAGATTCGATGTTGCATTGAAATGGGTTATGGTTAGGTTCGAGTTTGAAGAAATTCTTGGTAATTTTGAGTTTGTTTGGTAAAATAAATTATAGATTCATGATTAGGAAGTTGATTTGAGTTGATTGAAGCGACTTAGAATTTTGGGTGACGGCCGATACAAATTTGGATTATTTTTTAGAATGATTTCTATTGTTAGAAATATATAGTAATATTTTGAACTATGGAGGGTTAGAATATGATTATAAATTATTTGAGGAAATTGATTTGTAATTCTGAGGAGTTCAAGGTTTAGATCCTAATTTTGTAAAGTGTTTGATCTTCGAGACGAGAGCACTAAGTCTTTGATCGAAATAGGATTTCTCACAACGGCATAGGTTGGGTCATGCATTGCATATATATTCAGTAATGCCACAATACAATATTTGACTCTATTGTAATAAATCTTTGTTCTTAGCTTTGTTCGATTTTCAAGGCAACCAAGCATTTACCGGTGGATCGCGATTGGATTATTAGCTCGACGTTCAGGTGAGTGCGTCGACAGTTTCAGACACATAGGCTGTGTCTTCTGAAATTCTATATGTTTTTGCTGTACTCTAACGTTTGTATGTAATCCAAACTAATTAGTGGTTTGGTAATAATAAAATCTGACTTATGAGATAACCTATATTATGGAAACCGGTTTTAGAAATAATTATGCTTTCTGAAATAAATGTTCTGTTCTGATGTAAGTATAAATATTTCGGTACTAAGTATTCATTTTCTGAAATTTATTATGCTTTTCGTAATAAGTATTTCCGTCTAAATATAAGTAAAATTTCTGAGATAAGAATTATGTTCAGTATTTAAAAATATTTTATGTTCAATATTTAAAATATTTTTTGCTCGGTATTTGCTTTTGAAAATAAGTATGTCTCTGCAAACAATCTGTTTATTCTGCATGTTGTCTGTTTGAATATAATAAAATGTATTTTTATATTTTTACAAAATATTCTGATATGGGACACCTATGTTACGGGAGTAAGCGTAACTTTTGGTATATCAAATGTTTTATTAGTTGCCTATGTTGCTATACTCAATACCTAAGTGGCTATACATATAACAGATGTTTAAGTGGCTATATCTGATGCTTAAGTGGCCAATCTATGTCTAAGTAGCTACTATCAAGTCCGAGTGACTTCACCTATTAGATTATGGTCCCGCTAAAATTTTGAATATTATCCTTCGCAAATGTTTTGAAAAATAAATATTATTTTCATAAATATTTTGAAACGTAAATATTATATCTATTTCATATTTTGAGAACTCAATATGTTTGCCCAATTTTATTAATTAAATTGACCTGTGCAACTGTCACGACCTGTTTTCGAACCATGACTGGCGTACGAGGAAGACCGTCTATGGAAGCCCAGCCCATTCCGCATAAGCGTCAACGAATCAGAAACTTTACCCATTTATTCTTTTATTAAAACATTTTAATAAAAGTCATTTGTGAGAAATCATATATAAATATGTAAATAAAATAGCATGGTAACACATTTGCTATAAGCAAAATCGGATACAAATATCCAAAATAATAATGTGCGGAAAATCCAAAAGACCAAAATGTAACCCAATAACCCGACAACATCCTGGTGCGGAGCTCTAAAACAAACAGAGTAGCCCGGCCAAGAGGGTGTCACTAACCAAAATAATATGCGCCTCATTGGGCAAGGATGCCAAACGGTTGCCGAGACAAAATGTCAACCTGTAAGAAAAAACAGGATAAACATAAAAAATAAAGGGGGTCAGAAACTAGTGAGGAACAACACTCCAGAATGCCTCATACATGCCTCACAAAGACTGTTTTGAAAACAGTTCAAAAATACTACACACAAGTATAAATAGATATATGTATATATACACACTCCATACGTAGTAAGATTTCAAAGAAATATTTTGAAAACGTTTACAATACTCAGCAAAACGATACTACTAGTATCAGAGTCAAAACATATATCGTAGATATGGAACTAAAGCAAACGTGATATGGACTCTGCCACTAGTTACGAGGTGTTGTGGACCTGCCACTAATGGTGATGAGGAATTCGCCTCTAATCAATATCATATCATGTGCCGGATCAGAACATATGGCTACCAGCATTCTTGGTAGCTGTGATTTTTCAAAACATTGGTATACCAAAAGCTACGTGCCTCGTAGCATAGGTGTCCCCTATCGGAAAGCCAAATTATGCTAGTACATAGTATAAAAACCAAATGCATGCAATATAACATCAAAATCAAAGAAGAGATAAATAATACATATATATTATTTTCAAAACAAGTACTGATTATTAAATCACATAATCAGTTTATTGACTTAGCCAATCCTCAGATTAGTCCATTTTCATAAATACTTTCAGCACATCAAAAACAATAATAGAAGTTTCAAGACACAACTTATGTGTCTGAAGTTGTCATCCACTCATCTGGATATCCAAGCTCTACTAATCAAGCACCATTGTTGGGCGGTTGTTCCCGCTGACATGAACACGAAGCTGAACAAATATATCAGAAACACAAATATATCAGAAACAAAGTATGCAAAACTCTAGTGCTGTGGCTGTACTAAAATGCGTGCACATGCATATGCACACTCAAACGTTCAAACAATTCCCAAAAGCCCACATCGGTTGAAGAACTAACACTCTAGGCCCAAAAATCAGAACCTATGTAAAATTACAATTTGGTCCTTGAACTTCTATAAAATTACATTTTAATCCCGAGACTCGTAAAATTACAAACTAGTCATTCAAGTTCCAGAAATTACAAATGAATATTCCAAGAAGTCAGAATTCCCAAATGAGCTTTCAAACTCTTCGAATTTAGGAATCTAACTTATTTCCTCAAAATTACAGATATATCTATACTTTTCAAAATTAAAAATATAGAGCTCAAGTTTCTAAAATTACAAATCTAGACCAAAGTTTTCAAAAATTATAAATCTAGAGGGAATTTTTCAGAAATTACAAAACTAGCTTAGGGAGAAAAGTTATTTTCAAAATTACTCAACTCCCGATTTGACCGACAAAAATCGAAGCCAAACACATACATTGGTCAATCTCAATTTCAAGAACATTAATCTATCAAAAATTTCCTCAAACAAACAACAAAATTCGACAGAAATCATCAAACCCGAATCTAATCCTAGCTCCACCAAAAACTTATCAAATCTCTTGATTTAAGTCTTGTTTCTGGTTAATCTAAGTCCTACTAAACATATTCAAGCAACCCCAAACATCCATTCATCATGAATCATAAAGAAAATCAAAATCCAAGCAAAATCGACCCAACAAAATTTATGAACAAATCAAAGGAAAAGAGAAATAAATGACATGATTCTTACCTCAAAAATGAATTAGGAACGTTGGGAAGACAATGAGGAAGTGCTCTGAGGTGATTTGAGAGTGAAGAGAGTGAATGAGACGGATTTATGGCAAAACCCGTCAGTGGTTGGGTTATAAATAAACTGCAAATCGAAAAGGTGCGTTTCAGCAAGTACAAAGACAATGTACGTCATTTTTCATGCAACGTAAGTCTTGGTGCTTCACAACGTATGTCCCTCCATCTCAACGTTCGTTATTAAGCTTCCAGAGGCATCAAGCTTTACGGGAACACTTCACCACGTACGTCACACCAAGGGCTACGCACGTTGATCATGGCAGAATTCCAGATAACGTACGTCTTGCTACCTCGGCGTACGTCTTGTGTTTCCCAGATAACGTATGTTGTGAATAAGACTAGCGTACGTCTCCAACACTCCAGCTCAGATACCCAACATTTCTCGCTCTCCACATGCATCGAACCTCCCTCGGAGTTCCATAACACCTAGACCCTTAAGAGTACATTCACCAACCAACATTAGCAACAAAGAAACCTCCAAATTCTTTAGTTAATGACAGTGACACTCAAAAACTAAACTATACTCGAACGGACAACTACCGAAATTCAATCGGTTTGGACGGGATATTACAGTGACTGTCTATTGTTTGCTAATATTGGTTTTACTAATTTTACTTATGATGATTTATTTTGTATCTTGATATTATATTTATGTTTTATTATTATCTAAAGGTATTTTCTTTAAATTTGTTATTTGTTAAATTGTTTTAATAAGATTAACAAGAAAATTGGGTTTAAGTTCTGTTCTCCGATGCTTATGTGATATGGGCTGAGCCTCCGGTTCGGTTTGCCTTGTACGCCGGTCATGATTCGATTTTGGGTGGTGAAACTACAATCACCCCACACATCATTTAATTTTTTCAGAATATACATTTCATAATAAATATATTTATATCACAAAATATTTCATACTATTTCATATTTAAAAAGATCATATTTTTAAATTATTTGAAAAAAGTATTTATTTTAATTTACAAAAAAATATTTTTTAAATACTATTTAATTGTTGATCAATTAAATATTAGAACAAAAAAAATTAAGAACACGGAAAATAATTATTAAAAATAAAAACAAATAGGTGTTAAATTATGTGGGATCCATTGGTAGGATATAAGAGATATTATTTTCAAGATTGAAAGTTTAATTAAAAAAATATGATGTTTAAATAAATTGTAGAGATATATGGTATATTATTTAATGTACAAAGAGATATATATGTTAAAAAAGAAAGAGATATGTCAAAAAATGTGAATTTTTTTTATAATTAATTTTTCAAAAGGTATTTTTCTTATATTTTTAAAGATAAATTATTTTGATTTTTAAATAATATTTTTAATATATTCACTTTTAGGTTAATGAAAATTACAAATAAAAAATAATTAGTTAAGTAGATAAAAAGAATAAACAAATAGGAGCAAATTAAACTGAATGAATTATAAAAAAAGTTAAAAAGAAAACAGAAAGAATCAACAAAACAAATAAAAAACGTGGTTGGAATGGGAACTCACTCATCAAACATTTAGTGCAGACTAAACGTCGAGGTATTGACACGCCTAAATGGCTAAATCCCTAATAACAAGGCCGTCATGAAATTTTATCCTGTGAACACAGGTTGTCTTGATGTGTGATATAACCATCAACTTAGGCTAAGTCTTTTTGCTGAAAAATACCTTCCACGAAATTTGGACTAAATGGACCATTTTATAAATATTTAGAGTGTTTGTTTCCACAAGCCTAGCACCTAGGAATGTGTCTCATCTACATACAGCTTCCTGAATTAAAGGATTGTTTTGCAAAACTGTACAACTTAAGTGACTGATTTGCATAACTGTAAATTTTAAAGGATTAGAGGTGAAGCCATAAAACTTTAGGGGCTGGTTTTTAAAACCGTATAATTCAAGCTATTGAATTGTAACTTCAGAACACATTAGAAACTGAATTGAAAAATCGTACAAAAACTAAGATGTCTGTATAAGTCACTGGTTTAGGTGTCAATTATATGTCTGTGTGGTTTTGAAAGTTTCAAAAACTAAGTTAAAATTGACATAATTTATAAAAAGTAAACTTCACAGCAAGGACCAAGTTGTCGCTGTTCAATGTCAAATTGTTGGCTCTAAAATATTGTGGAGAGACATTTATAAAAAGGAATAAAACGATGAAGATGGAAGTTCTGAAAGGACTGCTGAAAATACAGAAGAAGACAATCATTAAAAATTTCCAACAAGGAATTTGTAGAGCACAGATGATTGGATTTTTCTCTACGGTCGACGAACAAGTCATTCACGTATACTCTGTTTAAAAAATTTGAGAGTTGTTTGATTGAATTTTTTTTTTATTTTTAGAAAATTATAAAACAGTGATGAAAAAATAAAAAATTTATTAAAAATTTTTTTGATTAGCAAATTTTTATTTTTTTTATAAAAATGCCAGAGTAATAGAATCAATGACCTCACCAAATAATTCCAACTACGTTGGCACTGTCGTAGTGACATCTTCATGCTCCTATTCTTCGATTATTATTAAAAAGAAATGAAAATAGAATCCAAAATTTCAACTTGAAGGCTACAAAACTGGCAATAGCTAGTTAACAAAACAAAAATGTTCTTTCCTACCAATGTTATCATAAAGCAAAGAAGAACAAAACAGAGCCAAGGGAGTCCACCAATGCTCCTGGGAGGCTTCCCTGTTGAAGTTTGCAAGCTTATCTGCCAATTGATTGCCTTCTAGAAAGATATGTGTGTAACCACATGCATTGAACGCATCAATTTGAGGCACTGAGTCCATTCAACCTTAAGCTCCCATGGAACCACATAGGAGCACAACCGAATCAGGTTAACTAGGTAAGTAGAATTTCTCTCTAACCAGAGCTTATGCCAACCTCGCTGCCATGCTGTTATGATAGCAAAGACAACTGCCATCAATTCAGCCACATAAACCAAAACATTGCCTGTAGGAAAAGCAAAACAACCGAGAGAAAAACCCCAAGTGTTACGGAACACCCCACCCGTACATGATTTTCTAGTTTCATACAAGTAAGAGCCATCTGTGTTTACCTTCACCCAGTCTGTAGGCGGGTGCTGCCATCGAACAGAGAGAATTTGAAGGGCCTTCTAGGGAATGCCGGCAATATTAAATTTATATGGAACTTGTAGTTCCGAAGGAGTATTAAACATGTAGTGGACTCAAAAAAGACCACAATCCGTCAGACAATGCCAAATATGCCTAATGAAAACGTGAATATTTGGTGCTTCATCCTCAAAAATTGCAACATTTCTCGTTCTCCAAAGAAGCCAAATCACGGAGATAAGCGGTGTACGCCAGAGTGCAAATATTTGTGGACTGAAGAGAAAAATGTTGATATTGAATTGTGATTTTCTTGAGAAAGTTGAAGCCAACCTATGAAGAATGTGAAGCAAGGCATGAGTTGGTGTGTTTGATGATTGAGAAGATGAATTGCAATGCACCTGGAAGGACACAAACAAAATTAAAATCGTGTAAGTGAAGATTTGGTCCTTGTGTCAAGCTGGTTCGAATGTGGCATGAAGTCTAGAGGGACACGACCCGAGACACTGCTATGTTCCAGGCCATGTCATCCCCTGCCTCGTGAATCTGCCCATATTTTCTGACCGTGTCTTGCAAGCCATCGTCTGTGTCTTCAATTCCAAACCATGTCTTGTGTTTTGACAGGTTTTAGGGTTTGAGATGGTCCAATTTGGCTAGGATTTATTGTAAACATATAAATAAGTGGTTTGGGAACATAGTTGTAACCTTGTGGCCTACTTTCATTGTGATTAATAGAATTGCTAACTCTCTCTGCCCTTGGACGTAGATCGAATTGATCAAACCACGCAAATTTTAGTGTGTTGTGTGATTGTTCTCTTATATTATTCTGTGTTATTCTATCGTTTTGCCTGACAAATGGTATAAGAGCCACAGACGTATGTTGATTCAAAAACTCTTGGGTTCAGATCTATAGAAAGAAGATGTCTTCCTACAAATTTGAGATTGAGAAATTCAATGACTCTAATGATTTCACTCTGTGGAAGTTGAAGATGAAAACACTTCTAGTTCAGTAAAAGTGTGCATAAACAATAGAAGGGGAAGAGAAATTACCGGTAGAATTGACAGCAGCGCAAAATACTGAGATTGTGTCAAGGGCACATAGTGCAATTCTGTTGAGTTTAGCAGATGAGGTCTTGAAGAAGGTGGCAAATGAACATATTGCAGCTAGCTCGTGGAAAAAGCTTGAAAGCAAGTACTAGAAGAAACCCTTGACCAATAAGCTTTATCAGAAAATGTGACTGCATACCTTGAAAATGACAGAAAGTATGCAGATAAAAGACCACCTTGATCATTTTAAAAGAATTATAGTAGACTTGAAAGGTGTTGGTGTTAAAATTGAAGAGGAGGATCAAGCTATGTTCCTATTGTATTCTTTGCCCGAATCTTATGAAAATTTTGTGGATACTATGATGTATGATAGAGATATTATCTCGATCAATAATGCTAAAGATTCTTTGTTGTCTAAAGAATTGAAGAATTGGTTTCTAGTTCTATGAATGCAGTGTAAAATCTGGATTAACTGTAAGAATGGGTAGAAACATGGAGAGGAATCATGGAAGCAATAGCATGTCATATTCGATGTCGAAATCTAGGTTGAGATGTTTTCACTGTAAGGAGATTGGGCACATAAGAAGGCTTTGTCGACAACGTAAGGGAAACTGTCAGGAATCAAGAGCAATAATGGTTCAGAATAATTCGGGGATGAATCAGGAGAGTTATGACAAGGAAGAAGCAGTAAAGTTTTGTTTGTTTCTATAACTAGCTCTACAAATAATTGAATTATGGACATTGGAGCAGCCTATTACATGACCTTTTTTAGGAATCTATTTACTTCTTTTACAGAGTGGAATGGTAGTGTGAAATTGGGAAATGGTGAGGAGCTGAGTGTTGAAGGTAATGGTTCTTTACAGATTAGGATGTATGATGAGATGATCAAAACACTTAATGCTTGGTATGTCCCTGGCTTGCAGAAGAATTTGATTTCTGTTGGTGTTTTAGCTAAGCAAGGCTATTGATGCAGCATGGGACTGCGGTAGATCCCACATTGGCTATGCATTGGGTTGACTTGGGCCTTATATATACATGGGCACCCTCCCCTCTTGAGCTAGCTTTTGAAGTGAGTTCTACTGTGCATTATTTGGTATCAAAGCTTGGTTTTTCTAAAAACCTGTTGATTCTGTATATACCCAGGAGAATAGGCATAAAAAATCATTGATTCCCCTAGGAATACAGAAATTTGGAGAGAAAGAAAAGGCATTCAGACCAACATATTATTATCAACTCTGTTTCAAAGAAACAAGACTGTTACATATTTATAGGGCCTAGAATATGTAACATTCCACCAAAGCAGGCAGCTGAATCTAGCAGCTGAAGCTACCTGTTGTGCAGTAGCTTTATGTTCCCACATCGGATAAGTATATAGGGATGAAAAAGTTTATAAGTATAAGAACCTGGCTACTTAAGTAACCCAAGATTGAACTTTTGGGCTGAATAGTTGGAAGCTTATTAGTTGTTAGACGTTACTTAAGGACAGCTGCCGGGTCGTGACAGAATAAACCTAATAAGAGTCCTAAACAAAATAAACAAAAGAAATAAACGAATTTTTAATATTTCTAAACAAGAAACCTAATTAAAATAGAATCCTAAATTAATTAAAATAAAACATGGACTTCTTTTTTCCTCCACCGCATCAGCTATGGTTTCTCTGGTAAAAGTGGAGTAATTCAGGTGTCCAAGGGTGTTTTAGTAGTGATGAAGGGTAAATTGCAGAAAGGAATTTACACCTTGATGGGTAACTCAATGGCGGTGACTGGCTCTATAGATGTTGCAAGTTCAATAAAGAAGCAAGAAGAATGCTCAAAGTTATGGCATAAGAAACTAGGTCATATGTGTGAGAAAGGGATAGATGTGTTGAGTAAGAAAGGACTATTAAGTGGCGTAGAGACTGAGAAACTAAAGTTCTGTGAGACGTGCTTAATCAGTTTGCATCACATGGTAAGGTTCAGTGTTGAAAGTCCTTCACCTAATGCTGTACTTAATTTTGTTTACTTAGTCAAGACACTGAAACTTGAGAATGAACTCAAATTCTGTAACAGAGAATTTGATGAGTTTTGTAGAAATGAATGTATAGTAAGGTACCACACTATAAAGGAAAATCCATAGCTAAATAGAGTTGTAGAACTAATGAACCAATCACTTGTGCAATATGCAAGATGGATACAAAAAGATGCGGGTCATGCAGAAGTGTTTTGGGCAGAGGCAGTTAATACTGCTGGATATCTGATAAATAAATCGCAATCGACTGTAATTGATGGAAAGATTCTACAAGAGGTATAGTCTGGTAAATCTTATGACTATTCTAGCTTAAAAATATTTGGTTGTCTTGTAAGTGTTTATGTTGGTGATGGCAAACTGGAGCTTATGTTAGTAAAAGACATATTTATCAGGTATGCGAATAAGGGAAATGTTATAGGCTGTGATGTGCTAAGAACAAGTCCCTATTTATGGCTAGCAGAAATGTATCTTTTAATGAGTCTGTTATGTTAAGTCAGAAGGTGGATCTTGAAAATCTTGCCGAGAATAGTAACATTGATCTAAGTTCAAACCAAAAAGTAGAGTTTGAGATCGAGACTCCAAAACTAAAAAGTGTCACACTGAACCCTGTAAATCAGCCTGAGACCGATCCTGATGATTCACAGAGTGTAGCAACAAGTGAACTAAGGTATGTTGATTGTGTTAATATTGGTGATGCTAGCTCTGTTGCATGTACATTGACTGAAGCAAAAAGCATTGAGGCTAATATACCAAGATTGTATGAAGATGTAGTGTTGAGTAAGGGTGCAGAAAAATGGTCAAGTACCATAGATGGTGAATTGTAGTCCCTTGGTAATGTGGAAAGCATACGTGATGGGTTTTTGCCAGATGTGAATGATAAAGTTGATAAGCCAACAACTGCAGAGAAGTTCAAGCATAGCTTGGACTTGGTAAATATTTGTAGAGCTTGAGCTTGAGGCCCTTCGGAGCATGGCAGATCAGTGATTCTTTATTCTGAGTTGAAGGAAGCAACAATATTCAATTCAAAGTGGATAATTGTTAAAAATGAATTGAAATTTTCTTGAGGAAGTTTAAGCCGACTTATGAAGATGTGGAGTAAGGCATGAGATGGCATGTTTGATGATAGACAAGATGAATTGAAACACACCTGGAAGGACACAAACAACATTGAAACCGTGTAAGTGAAGATCTAGTCCATGTGTCAAGCTGGTTTGAATGTGGTGTCATCTGCTGCCTTGTGAATCCGCCCATATTTTTTGACCGTGTCTTGCAAGCCATTGTCTGTGTCTTCAATTCAAGACTATGTCTCATGTTTTGACTGGTTTTAGGGTTTGGGATGGTCCAATTTGGTTAGGATTCATTGTAAACATATAAATAGATGGTTTGGGAACATAGTTGTATCCTTTTGACTGATTTTTATTGTGAATAATAGAATTGCTTGCTCTTTCTGCCCGTGGACGTAGATCGAATAGATCGAACCACGTAAATTCTTGTGTGTTGTGTGATTTTTCTCTTCTGTTATTCTCCCTTATTCTATCGTTTTGCCTGACACAAACATATTTTCGAAATATTTTCAATTTTCAAAAAATAGAAACAAAACAAAGAATAAAAAATAAAAAACTGTTTTTCAAACTAAATATAATTTTGACTTCTCCATAAAAGTACCAGACTGTATTTGAAAATGGAGCTCAATGATAATGTAAAGAAACAAGAAATCATAATGTTAAGTTAAAATAACCATAAACCTGTTCTAAAGGTAAGACATTTCAAAACCTTATTTTGTCAAATCAAATATGAGACCTGACGTTTCAGTTTTGTCATTGACACGTATATTTGCTATGTCAGCAAAAAAAAAATAAAAACATGTCAGGTTGATGTGGATGTTTTTGCAGGATTAATGTGGCAAATAATTCACTACAGAATAATGAGAATCGTAGCCAAATGACCATGCAAGCAAACTACATCTTCATCATTGTATACTATGTTTATTCTTCCCAGGACAAAAGAAAAATACAGAACATAGAACTGGAAGTATTTACAAAGTAAAGACACTTATCGACCTGCTTGAATACTATAAGTTATTTCAGGTCCAACAGATTTAACAGATGGAATTGGTACATGGTAAACTGGCACAGGCATCTTGGTTGGAAGATCTGGCAACTGCATCTCCAAATTAAGGACTTGAATTGCTTGCCTTACTGAGGGCCTCAGATTGCGATCAGGATGACCACACCAAAGGCCAACAATCATCAAACACTCCACCTGTTTCTGATCAAAATCTGATTGAAGTCTTTCGTCAATGGCCAACTCAAGTTTACCTTCTCCATAGAGCTTCCAAACCCACTGCACCAAACTCATTTCAGCTTTCTGCTGGACAGAACCAACTGCATTCCTTCCTGTAGCAATCTCCAAGGCAACCACGCCGAAGCTGTAGACATCCGATTCTTTGCTGGCCCTTCCTGTGCTTATGTATTATGGTGCCATGTAACCACGCGTTCCAGCAAATCCTGTCGTATGTTGATCTAATTCATGTTCAATGAGTCTGGCTAATCCAAAATCGCCAAGTTTGACATTGAAGCTTGAATCAAGCATTATATTGCTTGATTTGACATCACGGTGCAGAACGCATTGTTCCCACTCTTCATGAATGTAGAGCAAGGCAGAGGCTAATCCAAGGGCTGCTCTGTACCTA
>CAODLS011536232.1:0-15925 GCA_948243855.1 Flueggea neowawraea
AAGTCCAAAATTATATGAACCAAAATATAATTATATTATATATGAAATAAAATTATATTGCAAGTCCAAACCATTGTTGATTTATCATAAGAACTATATTAAACTATATTAGTGAACAATTTTTTCTAAGTTAATTTATCAAATTGTATGTGCTAATAAATTGTTAAATTATAAAACTTGAAATTATTTACATATAATACAATATAACAATTATATTGAAGGGTTAATATAATTTCTTTTATAAAAATTATATTTTTGGCTAGGGATCTATATTGTATACTGTATTATATTAAGCATACAACGTCATGTAGATAATACAATATAACAATTATATATAAAAACAATTATATTAAGTATATATTTAATGTCATGCATGCATCAAATTTAAATATGAGTGCTCCAATATATTAATGATGCATTGGAAATTTCAATTATATTAAATGAATTTGACTTAGTTTTTCAGTTATTTAATATAATTTTAAAAATACCCCAATTTATTCTGATAAATTTTAGCCAAAAATCTTTTTTGTTTCATTAGGTCGGTCGATTACAACCACCAAAATTTCTTTTTATTATTTCCTCCTTTGTACTCATTTCACTCCATAACAATAAATACATTTTTTATTTTAAATGTCCTAAAATATAGGACAGAATATCCTCGTTGAATTAATATATGTGTGGGTTGGTCTATTTTCTTATAAAAAAATATTGTTCTTTCAAATGCACGGAAAATAAATGCAAAAACATGAACATTCTGGGGTTTGATTGTTTTTTGTTTGGTAGATTATAAATTCGATTGAGAGAGTACACTGTGAAATGAAATTAATGTCGACGGCATTGGACGTGGTTTTGAAATTATATGTTAAATATGGAGGAATGTACTAATATATGTACTAGTCAAAGTATCGAGAAACTACGCCAGTGTTTCTTTTGAAGTGTAAGTATAGGAATTTTAGTCATTCTGAGATGGACATTATCGTTGTCCGATACTGTTTTTATTTTAGGACCGGTTGTAATGTTTCTTGCAGATTTTCTGTCCATCTTAGTATTGTAGTTTCGTAGTATGATGAAACCACCTTAAATAGAGAAGATTTTCCCTATTTGTAGATTATGCCCAATAAAATTCATCTACTTATCAAAAAACCATTAGTTATATATTGAGAAACGTTTAAACACTTATATGAGCGTCTACCTGCGAATTATGGCTCAGTTGACGATATCGATTGAGTTTGTGAGAAGAGTTTGCAAGTTTGATTCACATATAAACACATTCATAAGTAAGGGCGAGGAGCCTTAACTATGAATAAGTCTCAAATAAAATTAGTCTCAAATCATTAAAACACATGAGTATATTTGTGGTTTATCAAAACATCGTTACCCATGTATTAACATTGTTAAAAACAACATTTAGTATGTTTTTAGCACATACTAATTAACAAGTTTTTTTAAAAGTTGTGGCATTTTATCTACTTTTTCTTACTTTTCTAAAATTTGTTATTGATTATCCTCATTTTTTTATTATTCAAAAAGATGTTATTCATTATATGATAAATTCTACACTCTCTATCAAACTTTCTACCAATAGACTTATAACTTATTGGTAACGGAAGTCAAATCCAGTACTAGAATTGTAAGTGATAGAGACAAAAATCTAACACTTTCTAAACTTTTTCTCTTTTCTATTTTTTTTTTTTTTTGATAAATACACTTCCTAAACTTAATTGATTGATTCACCATTCCGCCTATATAAGCTGTCTAGTGCGGTAGCCTTAGCACTCAAAAGCTTCCAATCAAAAAGATTTGTAGTTTCTCTTGTTACACCATACTAAAATATTCTCATACCGATCATGGCAAGCTCTACAATGACCAAGTTAGCATGTTTGCTTCTTGTGTGCATGGTAATGGCTGCACCCAAGGCCAAAGCAGCTATAACATGTGGTTAGGAGCTTAACTCCATGCATAAACTATGTCGCCAATGGTGGTGCTGTCCCTGGACAATGCTGCAATGGAATCAGGACCCTTTACGGCGAGGCTCAGACCAGACCAGATCGCCAGGAGGTCTGTAGATGCATCAAATCTGCCATTAATGGTATTCCATACTCTGGTTTTAACCTTGGCAATGCAGCTTCACTTCCTTCTAAATGCCAACTCAACATTCCTTTCAAGATCGACCCTTCCACCAACTGTGACCAGTAAGGCTAACTTGTGTCTGATTATATGTATGACATTAAACTATGAAGTCATAGTTTCTGAGATTTTGTGCTTAACTTGTTTTGTTTGTGTTGTTGCAGGGTTCAGTAAGGTTTATTGGTGGTTTATGTAGTGCTGATTTGTGTCTACTTACCGGATCTACCGTAGAATGGCAATAAGGGTGTGTTAAGTTTCAGCTGAGGTTTCTTATTCAGGAAGTCTTGTGTCTGTAGTGCATTAGTATTAGTGAGGTTATGTTCTGTATGGCAGATGCCTGTATGTTTCTATTATCTATGAAATTTGTGCAGCTTTACCCTGTTTCTGCTTAACAAGCTTATTTACAAGAATCAATGACCTTGCCAAAATAGGACTACATTAACTGTTGACAGAACGATCCGCCGAGAATCTGGGTATGTTTTGAACATTTTACCACCTACTACAGACTATCACCAACCAAGATGGACTACAAACTTAGATATGGTACCCATAATCATGTCATGAAAGATTGAGGCAGTGATCATTTGTGTTCTTCTGTTCCTGTTTAATAAAAGTAAAGAAAGGGGAAATGGGTTTATAGGAAGTAGATGGCCGGAAAGATAACTGAGCAAAAATTGCCATTGACACGATATAAAGTACCAAAAAAAAAATTGCATTATGCAGCTTTGTAACAGAAGAAAAGGAAAAAAGTGAACTGGCTAACTAATAAAAACCTGCAGAAAATGATACACAATTTTTTTTATATGATAAACGAGAAAGACAATGAAAGCACCAAACAACTTATTATGTTTTCAAGATTAATTGCAAACTATACAGAATATGCAGTTGTTGTATGTCTTATAAAAATAAAAAATCACATACCTCACTTGTCCAAAAGTTACAACGGTGCGGAGATTTAACTTTTATATTTTGTGAAGGCCAAGGATATTGCTCGCCATCAGTATTTCTCCAGAAACCAAATTCCACTGAACTCAAAATCAGTCATTGTGATCAAACATAGAAATTTCATGCAGCAAGGTGACAGCATGATTAGATTCTCTTCCATGAGCATTGAAGCAATGGAGTCGGACAATATTGAGTGTTTCGTTCTCAGATGAAATATGTAGGCTGAGCCAGATGCATCTGATTCGGAAAAACTAGCAGTTGTCCATACTGAAAGAATAATGCGAAGACAGATGCATCTTAAGGGGAGTGCAAAAGAAGCAGTACATGGAAATAGTTTTACTTCTCGATATCTTCAACATGGCTAAGTAATGCTTCTTCCGTAATCACACCCTCATCCAAAAGTATATTCTCAAGTCGAGAAAGAAAATTATCTTTTGATGATCCTAAGTTTTGACTTTCTGTTCTTAAATCTTCTACTTCTTTCTTCAATTCTGCATTCTGCTCTTCAAAAATCCGTCGTGATGAGAGTTGATCCCGTAACATTGTATTTTCACTTCTCAATTTATCATTCTCTTCCTTCAATTGATCCATGTTTAGATCCATTAGCCTCTGATGTCTTAAATCTTCTACTTCTTTCTTCAAATCTGAATTCTACTCTTCCAAAATCAGTCGTGATGAGAGTTGATCCCGTAACAGTGTCATTTCACTTCTCAATTTATCATTCTCTTCCTTCAATTGATCCATGCTTAGATTCATTAGCCTCCGATGTTCTTCACTCACGCCATTCTCCTGTTCCAAGACAATCGTTTATTTCAAATGAAGTGACATATAAAACAACTGAACAAAATAAACCAGTATGTAAACTCACATTTGATTTTGTTGTGATTGTGCAGGCATTTTGCAGTCCCGATGGAAGCCCAGCATGCATCTGGTCAGCCTCTAACTCACAAGATGACGCTGATGCCCTCATCTCCTCCGAGCCAACATTGTTTTCTTCTACTTGAATTACAATATCCAAATCCAAATCAATTTCAGCTCCAGTAACCTTATGAAAGATTGAGGAAAACAATCTTAGATCTTACAAACTAGTTTTGAAAAAAAAATTACGATATCAACAAGTCATTAGCATCACGTCTTGTACTGTGATGAGGATGTATCAAAAGTCAAGAACTAACATCATGCAATGATGTATTGATAGAAGAAGTTTCGCCTTTTGTAATCTCCTTCCTGTTGTTTGTGCTTCCAGCAAGTCTTTGACAATGCTCAGTTCTTGCTCTGGAGGAGTAAGTTCAAGCTTCCAAGTTATCTGATGCCAACACGTAAATGTCATAACGTTTCAACTGGAAGCTAAAAACAAAAAATCAATTTTCTCAATTCAAAACACCATAACTTACTGAGCTGTATCAGGACTTGGGTTAAAAACTCATAAAAAGTGCAATTACAAGATAAACTATACCACAGAGATAGCTGAAGATAAATAAAAGCCACAGAACCTAAAATTTGATATGTTGCTTCCTTGGTTGAATAAATTCGCACCTGGTGATCCTGTAACTCCTTGAACATTTTGGCGAACAGTTCTCCGTGATTAGATCTACTTTTTTCCCATCGGCAGGCACGGGGGAACGCCAAGTAGGTATCCAGCAAATTTGGTCGAGCTATATCAATATGTTCACAACACCAAATCTGTCCATGTTAACATAAAAACAATTATTTAACAGATACTTTGACCCACCATTGGCAAAACATTAATATTCTTATTCATCAAAGTTGGCTAGCTCAGTATAATTATTTCCAAAATACTCATCCATTCACTTACTTGAAGAAAAATAAGACACCCTCCTATGTATGTCATACGCATTTGTTTTCTTTTGTCGAACCACATAAATATCTCCTCAAGAACAGCTGCACCCCATGCATACTGAGAGACTTCATCCAAATTCCTAAAAAGGGAAAGATATCGAGTATCTACTTTTCCACTCGCGCTTGGGAATAGTAGAGTCCCGATTGTGAATAACAGAAACACCCTAATAAATTCATCGCTAGCAACCTCTTCTAAGGAATCCAGTTTACTCTCAATGGTTGCTATTGGAATTTTCCTTTTATATAAGACTGCATCGAATTCCATTTCCAACTCGGAAAGTGGTTCATCTTCCTTAATAACTACAGGAACACCAGTAACTGATAATCCCAAAATCAATGCAACATCCATCAAAGTAATTTTAATTTTACCAGGAGGCAGTAAAAAAGAGCGTGTCTCGCAACTCCATCTCTCCATCAATTAAACCAACAAATTCTTACTGAGCATCTGAGTAGGAAGCAACAACAAATTACCAAACCCTATCTTCTTAATTGCATTTCTCTGATCATCCGTGAGCTTCTCCACCCGCTTAACAAAAGAAGGTAGCGAAAACCTAGTACCGAAGTTACCAGCCTGCAAATAATCATTTCATAATCATAATCCATACCCACTTCACCACATCGAGCAACTATTCTTAAACAGATGCACTTCACCGACATTGCTGTATAAATAAATTGAAATTCAACGATAAAACAATCTACATTGCTATGTGGCTTTATAAACAAGAAACAAAAATTAGGGAAACATTACAAAGTTAAAAGCTTTAAGGCCTAAAAGAAGAAACGCTACGATTTTTAAAGCTTACCAAGAAAACCCATTTAAATTAACAAACTGCAATGTTCTCGTTCTCAGAAACGAGTATAATTTAAGTTCAATTTCACCAAATTTTTTCAAACTTTTCCCGGGAAACAAATGGGGCTTTAAAGGTGGAATGAAAACGGAAGAAAGAGAGACACTAACCGCGTTTCGAACATCTTCAGGTCCTGAGACAGATTTCTTCGTTCCTCTCTTCATTGTTAGAGGCGTGTTTGGAGGAAGGAAAATTAGACAGCTTGGCAACGGATGAGTGAATTTCGGTGAAGCTTTTTTTGTTTCTTCTGCTTTTGGTCATAAACAGCCAAACAGGGAAGCTTACTAGAGAAGCTTTAGATGTGAGGTGCAATTGGAGATGAAAAAGAGCGGGAAACAATCTAATTGCAGAAATAGGTGATAATGTAAAGAAAGGGCCTTGCTGTTTTGTTGTCTTTTCCTTGGAGCAAACCTTGGGGCTTTTCTTCAGCCGTCTTTCATAATCGTATGGACCTAAGAGCTAAGAGACCTAATGTTCTGTTATTTCGGAACCCAGTTTAACATAAACTACTAGACAACTACTAGTCAACGTAAAATATTTCTAAAGATTAACTCTTATGTTGTCCCTATCATAGTTGAATCTTCTCTGCGATTTCTGTGTTTTAAAAAAACTCGTCTCTCCTCCCAGGGTTTGTAGGCGTTCGTCCCTATTCGTTAAATGTAACACATTTTGACGAAAAATCTATTTTACTTTTATCCCTTCTCCCTCAATCTTTTCTTAACACATTCTATCTCCTTTATCTCTCTCTTACAAGTCTGTAAGTCTCTCTCTCCATCTCTCTTTCTCTCACATATCAAATCTATACAAAAAAAGCATACAAATCTAACCAGCTTCACCATCAAAAATTTTCATCCTCCTCAGCACCAAGACTCAAAACCTACCACCTCTTAAATCCACCATGACGGCATGTCAAACCAACCAAATAATTATTGAACCAAGAGAGGTTCACATTTAGATACTCTTATACTTTGATGATAAACAAAACTTGAGAAGCAGAGAAATGATATGACCCAAAATCGGATCATGACCGGCGTATAAGGTGAACCGTCTAAACAAGTCCGGTCCATCTCGCACAAGCCTCAGAGTACATAACTTATACCCAAAAAAATATTTATTAATAAACAAACTATTAATTAAATTACAACAGTTTAATAACTAAAAGTTTTTAAATAATATTCTTAAATAATAAAGTAAAATATTATTATAATATCGAAATACAAAATAAATAGTTATAAATTAAAAAATTTAAAGATTAAACAATAACAAATATAGAACCATAACCCACAGATAACCCGGTGTGGAGCTTCTAATAAAACAGATAATATAAGACACGAACAATAAGGCACTCACTGTTGACAAAAACATCTGATTGGGCGCGAAGTATCAAATGATTGTTGTCAACAAAACCTGAAAAAAATAATTTTTAAAAACAAAACAAGAAAAAACAAATGGGTCAAAACCTAGTACTGGATAACACTCCAGATTGCCTCTTATGTTCTTCACAGAGACCGTTTTAAAAATATTTTCAGAAAATACCACATATACATATACATTTTATACTATTAGTATATACTCGTATTTCTACAAATAATAATTCAAAAATTCCTTTTGAAATTCTTCGCAAACAAAACAAACAGTCAAACAGATTGAATAAATAAATTTAATAAAATATTTTATTTTTAGAATATTTACTAAAGAATAAAACATTTAAAAACCTGACAAAATCATAATAAAACAAAATTATTTAAATAAATACAAATTCAAATATATAATAATTTTCAGAATACATTTGCCAAAACATTTATAACTAGAGTAAACATCATACAATAAGACAATATATATATATATATATATATATATATATATGATTCCAAATCATGTGTGGACTACTGCCACATAAATGTATTGGTATCATACCTCAAATCATATATGGACTACTATCATCAAATAAATCAACTCACATGTATTTGCGCTGGAACACATGGTTATCATCTTACCTTGGTAACTAGACCTTTACAATGGTAGACCAATGGTTATGCTTACCCTTGTAGCATAGGTGTCCCTAATCAGATTAAATAAATCAGTATTATTTCAAACCAAACAAACATGCAAATCAGATATAAGTCAAAATTGGATTACTGAACATAATATTAATATCAGAAAATATATTGATATTCAAACAAAAAAACTTATTACAGAAAATGTCTAATTTCAAAAAAAAAAATAGAATACTTATTACAGAATATGTTAAAATACAGAACAAAATATTTATTATGAATTTCATAATAAATATCAAAAAAAAATATTTATTTCAAAAATATACTTAAATTCAGACATTAATCTTATTTCAGAACAAAACATTTATTCCAGAAAACGAAATGATTTTCAAAACAAATTTCATATATAAGTCAAACTTATCAAAACATATAAGGTTCAGAAAACATAACCTATGTGTCTGAAATTGTAACCACACTCACCTGGACACCGAGCTAATAATCCAACTCATAGTCCACCGTTGAATAGCTAATCACCTCGAAAATCGAGCAGAACTGAAAACATAAATTTATCCCATTAGAATTAGACACAATAACTATGACAGTACTAAATGTATGAAAGACAAATATAAATGCAAATGTAAATGTAGACATTTGTTTGGCGTCGAAAAATTTATTTCGGTCGAATATTTATCGCTCTAGTCTCGAAAATCGAAATCTACATAAAATTACAATTCAGTCTCCGACTTTTGCAAAATTAGATTTTAGTCCTTAACACCTCGAAAAATTATGACTTAATCCCCAAACTTTTTAGAATTTATAAATTAGTCCTCTAAATATTTTATAATTATAATTCAATTCTCCAATTTGTGGAAATTACAAATCTGTCACTATACTTGTCAAAAATTACAAAATTGACCTAGGTTTTAAAATATCAGATTTAGTCCTCAATTTATTTAGAGTTATGAAAAATTTTGTTTTTGGTCCTTTCAATATAGAATCACACCAAATAGTCCTTAACCCCGAACCAAGCTGGATTTAACAATTTTAACCATTCCAGTCAACTTTTAACAATCCCAGAAACTCGAATCCATCCTCGTTTTCATCAAGAGCAGTATCAAACTATCAAAAACAAGCCTAAAAAATTCGGACCAAAATACCCATTTCTAACAAATCATCAAATCACCAAAACCAAGCCAATTCCACGCATATCCGACCTCAATCCATCATTACCAAACATAAACCAATTCATTTATGGATAGAAGTTAAGGAATCTGAACCCTAAAACCCATTTAAATCTCGAAATTCTCAAACAAAATAAAATAAGAAATAAAAGAAGAGAATCATATTAGATTCACGTTCTCACCTTGATTCAAAGAAAGGAAATTGAAGAGAAGCAATAGAGAGAGAATGAATTTTTGAGAGAAAATTGAGTGCGAGAGAAAAAGATGCAAAGAAGAAAATGAGAGAGAGTTATCGGGTTTGAAGTTTTAGAAAGAAAGGATGGTGCAAAACGCACCGTTTGGTGATGGAAATTAAGAAGCAAAACACACCGTTTCGTGTTGAAGGGGAAAAAATTGAAACGGTGTTGTTTCAGCCTTCAACCCAACATACTCACGAATGACAGAAAACAGGCGCGAACGACAACACCAACAATGCCCAAAACGACTTGCCTTTTGATGACAAACAAAAACAACCAGTAGCTCATTCCTATTTCTCTTTTCTTCCAATTTTCTTTCTTTTTTCAATTTCAACCAATTTTAACTCAATTTAACACATTAATTCACTTCAAAATTTTCATTGACATAAAACAAAATTTAACACTCCAAAATATCATTAATTATTTAATTAATACTTAAAATTTAAAAGAAATTAGAAAAAAAAATTCAATGAAAAATTACCAGAATAATTGCTCAAAATTTACAAGGCATTACAAGAAATGGCAAAAGACAAAATTTCAAGAGTTACTCGAGTAAGTGAAGTTCTAAAAAGCCACTGATTGTTAAAGTCACTCGAGCAAGATGAAAGTTATTCGAGTGTGTGAATGCTGAAAATAAGAGTTACTTGAGTGAGAAAAAAAAGTTACTCGAGTAAGTGCTGAAACCAGAAGATACATTGATTTGGAACTTACTCGAGTAAGTCAAGGCTGAAAATGGGCATTTACATCTGGAGTTGGAGTTACTCGAGTAAGAGCTGAAAAAAGGAACTAAATCAGATAGATTTCACACTCCAACTGTTACAAATCAACACACAACGGCTAGAAATCTTTGGAAAGATATAAATACATTCAAGAATGTGGGAGGAGACAAGAGACAACACTTCCATACTCATTACAACCTTACTCCTAGCATCGATCACACATTTGGTGATACAAGTGTTCTTGTGCTTATTTCTTATTAAATTCGTATCCATTGTACTAAATTACTTGTATCCATTGTACTAAATTCGTTTTTTGAGTGATTTATTGTTACAAACATAGAATTTATGAGGTTGAGATCAATGGTAGATCCTAGACTTGGTTTATTCTTGAACCGGAATCAAGTATTGTAAGAGTTCTCACTAAGTTTGAAAGTGAAAGTGGATTTGGAGGTGTTGAGACGGGAATCAACCTCTTTGTAGTTGGCCTTGTTGGATTGAGCGGTAATCAATCATCGAGATACAGTGGATTGGGAAAATCCTAAATGAGGAACTTTGGTAGTGGACGTAGGTAAGGTTGGCCGAACCACTCTAAATTATTGTGTTCATTGTTTTCTCTTCTCAACACCATAACTCCATCAAAACAAGACCAAAAATTTTCCAACAAGTGGTATCAGAGCGGTCTCTGTTCTAAAAGGCTTGACATCCTTGGAGAAAATATTTACATCAAACAAAAATGGAGTTCAATCATTCTTTCACATCTCAAGCTGGTGTTTCCCTCACTCAACCACCTCTCTTTGACGGTTCCAACTACCCCGTATGGAAGAATCTTATGACAGTCTTCATCAAGTCTCATGACATTGAGCTTTGAAAATTAATCGTTATTGACCCCCATATTATTAAAAATCAAGATGGATCCTTGAAAAGTGAGAAAGAGTATACCAACACCAATTGGAAGAATGAGAGACTAAATGCTCAATCAATGCAACTCCTCTTGTATGGCTTAACTCTTGAAGAGGTTAGAAGAATTTCAAATTGTAAAAGTGCTCAAGAAATCTGGAAGTCCTTAAAGGTAATTTATGAAGGAACTTCTCAAGTCAAGGAAACCAAGATAAATCTTCTTCAACATGAGTTCGAACTCTTCTCCATCAAAGAAGATGAGACCATCACAAGTTCCCTTGATGGAATTGCAAAAACAAAAATGGGCTAGAAGCATTGGTGAAGAAGGTAGAAGAGCATGACAAAGTGAAGAGGGTGATTCGATCTTTGCCCAAATCTTGGCTATAATGGAAATCAAGGATCTCAACACATTGAACTACAATGCTCTCATTGGTCCTCTCATAAACTATCAGATGATTCTTCAATCTAAAGAGAGAGTCATAAACAAAGAAAAGGCATTAAAGGCTCAAACACATATTCAAAGTGAAGAAGAAAGCAGAGAAGAATCAAGATGGAAATATGAGGAAGATGAAGAACTGCAATACTACTACAAAAATCTCTCCAAATACAAAAGCTTGATGAGGACCAAGATGAGGGAAAGAGAAAGAAAGGCAAGAAAGAAGAAGAAGAGAGAAAATAACTCTTCTTCAAGTAGCGATGACGATGATCGACCCATATATTTGTGCTTAACGGCACATTAGGTATTTCTTATTCTAAATTTTTTCCTTTCATTTTTTGTGTCCTTTAATTTTCTTTAATGTTTTTATTTGCATTATTTTGAAGATTATGATGAGTTTGTTATGTCATATGCATGATTTTGAAATAGATAGGGAGAGAGAATTTCTTTTTTAATAAATGCATAAATTGATTTTGAAAGGTGAATAAAAACTTGTTGATTGTTGAATTTTTGTTTATGATTACAAAAAGGGAGAGAGGAGTATTGAATGAATTTCCATTATTTTTGCATGTTTCTAACCTCTTGACAATGATAAAATCATTGATCAAATTTGTTGTCCTTAATATAGCATTCAAATTCATGGAGGTTTTATTATCATAAAAAAGGGGGAGATTGTTGAACTAAGAGAGGTTCACATTTGGATCCTCTTATGTTTTAATGATGAGCAAAAGTTGGGAAGAAGAGAAATGCCAAAATACAAAATTTCAAGAGTTACTCGAGTAATAAAACATATTTACGACTCCAGTAAGTTTAAGTTCTAGAAAGTTGCTAATTGTTAAAGTTACTCGAGCAAGATGAAAGTTACTCGAGTGTGTGAATGCTGAAAATAAGAGTTACTCGAGTGAGAAAAAAGTTACTCGAGTAAGTGCTGAAACAAGAAGATACATTAATTTGGAAGTTACTCGAGGAAATATATTACTCGAGTAAGTCAAGGCTGAAAATGGGCATTTACAATTGGAGTTGAAGTTACTCGAGTAGACCAAAATGTTACACAAGTAAGAGTTGAAAAAGGAAACTAAACAGATTGATTTCTAAAGATGTCAAATGTGGGAAAACTTGAGCGAAAATACCAAATTATATGTATATTTTTTGTGCAACCCTTCCTCTCATTTCATACATTTTTTGTCCCATTCCCCCCCTCTCTCTCTCTCTCTCTCTTCTCTCACCATTTGTTTGCCGCAACTCTTCCTTCCTCCTCTGCCTCCTCTCCTCTCATTGATGCTCCTCTTTCCTTTGTCTGTCGCAAAATTCTCTCTCTTCTCACTTCGGCGAAAACAGATCGGATGCAATCATCAGATCTAACGTAACCACTTTCTCTCTCTTCCGATCTCCGTTAACTGCGTCACACTCTTTCTTATCGCGCCACGTCGTGTTTCTCACTCTCCTTGCAAATTGTGAACAACCCTAAAACCAGTTTAAATTTTCAATTATGCATCATTTGTGCACTAGTTGTGCACTCGTTTGCACGTTTTATGCACCTATGAACTAAATCAGTTTTAATTAAATTTGTAAAGCATTAGATTACCATTTGTGCATGTTTGTACATTAATAATAAAATAATATTAAATTTAAAACAAATTACCTCAAATAATCTAAATTAGTTAAAACATCGGTTGTACGCTGTGTATGCCCTTCTTGTGCACTATTTGTGAACATCTGCGAAAAAGGCTGCGAAATTATCTTTCTCGTGATTTTTCTCCAATTTTTCGCAAGAGCTTGCCAATACCTCGCGTGTGGGTTCAATGTTTGGTAATTTTCCAATTAGTTTGGCCCTTGTTGGTAGTTTTAAAAATAGTTTGACCACTTGACATTTTAACGGTTGGCATATTATATTTGTATTCTTATTTTTTCTTTGGAGTACACCTTGGTGTACACAATTGTAACACAGATTGTCATATATACCTTGCCATCGAAGCAATTGCGAGCAGATGGAAATGAGAGCAATTCCTTCCATTCCGTCGAAGATTGCCTCTGAGCAGTGACGAAATCAGAAAAAAGTATTTGAAAGGGCTAAATTTTTTTCAAAAAAAATTAATTCATGTTTGTATTTATAAAAAGAAATTTGGACAATGTGACTAAAGTTGTTCATTCTATTTTTATCTCCAAGAAATAAATTCGAGAAGAAAAATACAAATTATCTGATTTGTTTGCTCATTTGGCTAATGATCCGTCCAAATAATAAAATTCATCAACTTTTCTTGGTAAAATAAAATAACAAAAAAAGGAGAAGGATTTCAAAAAAAAAACAAATTAAGTAACATAAAAATTATGAAAAACTTTAAAAAAGAAACTAGTTAAGAATTTATTAACTGCATTGTTTAATTATATATATTTCACTATCAATAAAATTAATAACGATAAAAAATTATTTTACATATCATTATGTATATAATATATAATACATATATGTAGGATGGAACCAAGAAGGTGAAGGCCGACGAAACTGTCAGGGGGTTTGAGCCCCCACAAATTGACATGGTATATTATCAATTGGATTGAAAAATTAACTGCGATGTAATAGATAACACAGTTGTTCCAAATCTGAAATTCATATTTCTTTTATTTTAAAATTGAAAATTCAGAATATATGATTGAACCTAATTTCATGTTTTTTATTAATTAAATTAGTTTAATATTACTCATGTGAAATTACTTATGTTTTTATGGGACAAGAAACCATAAATTATCGGTCGAATTTAGTTAGCTTTATATTATACAAGCAAGCTCTTATCATGCTAACATTGCTCATTTGCACCCTTAATTGTCAAACAATAATTTCTGTTAGAATTATTTTAATTTTTAAAACATAAATAAGTCAAATGCACAAATCACAATGGCAGAACTGGAATTAGTTGTTAGTGGTTCCAAAATTTAGATAATCCATAATTTAATTATTATAATAATAAATTATAAATTAAGTAATTAATAAATGATAATTTATATTGATGCTTAACAATTTTCTTGTACAATTATTAAAGTTATTTGTTAGATTTTTACATTTAAGTGTTAATCACAATATAAAAAAATAGAAGAGAGCTAATGATATTATTTTTAACTATTTTATGTACTAAATTATGTATTAAACTTATGAAAAAAAAAAAAATTGTAGGGGCCGTAATATTTTATAATGGACTAAATGTATCACTTTAACTTATTTGCATCCTAGGTTGTTAAGAAAGTTAAAAAAATGGGGTTAACATAACCCGCCAAAGCTATATGTAGTTCCACCCATAATTAATACGCTCATAATTTATTAATACTGAAACTAAATTCAATATCAATTATCGTAGATTTATAAAATTAAAATAACTTATAAAAGAAAAATAATATGTCAAATGCACATGACCACCACACCTTAGGCGATAACTTCCACTGCTAATAAAGACATCAAAGCAAGTGAAATAAAACTTTTATGACAAGTAATAACCTAAGCATAGAAGTTCCATATTGTTTGGTCACTAAGACAATTCATTTTCTTTGAGACTTACTCAACTGCCAACAGCTCCTTCATTTCTTCCATACCTAACACCACAAATATTGAGAGATTGAGTAGCGAGAAAATAAAAAAAGGAAAAGAATAGAAAGATCAGAAATATCCCTTCTGGGTTCCTTGATGAGCAACACTACTTTAAAGTCATTAGAAGGAAGAAAAAAAACTCCAAAGCCTCAGTGATGAGAACTTGCAAACAAGTAGGGCAAAGCCAAGGGCCTCACACACGTCACTTCGGAGCAACACTATATATTTTAAATATACCTAAATATACTAAATTTATAGTATAGGATACTAAAATTGTCACGACTCATTGCGAACCCGTGACTGGCGTACGAAATGAACTGTCTGTAGAAGTCCGATTCATCTCGCACAAGTCTCAGATATCAGAACAAATACCCAACAATTCAGATTATAAAACATTTGTTAAAACATTTAATAATTGAAAACATAGAAAATCAAATATATATACATAAGTATATATCAAAAGCAATAACGTGGAACACAATGGAAGTCTCAAAACAAAAGCTAAAGTGGCAACCCGGTAACCCAACTACATCCCGATGCGGAGCTCTACAAAACAAAGACGAGCTCGAACAAAAGGGCATCACTAACCAAAAGATGTATTACTGGAGTTTAGATGCTGACAGTTGCTGAAGCCAAAGATCTATGTGCCTGCTTAATAGGAATCACGTAAACAGAGGAAACAAAGGGGGTCAGAGCCCAGTGAGGAATAACACTCTAGATCACCTCATATGTGCCTCATAAGGACTGTTTTGAAACCAATTCAAAACTACACATGCAGATATAGTTTAACATACATATATATACATGCTATACATATGTAATAGCTTTTCAGAAAATCCTTTCACAAAAGGGTTCGCATACAAAGCAATCATATACACGGAGGCATATAATATGATTTTCGTTTTCAGAGTCAATATGCATATACAAATATATGAGACCAAAGCAGAAGGTGTGCACGTGGCACTAATAACAAAGTATGTGGGCTCTGCAACAATCCATATCAAATCATTTGCTGGATCAGGACATATGGATACCAGCAACCCTGGTGGGTGGTGTAATTAGAGCATTGGTATACCCAATGTCAGATTTAACCCCGTAACGA